>OOFH01092547.1:0-19233 GCA_900323355.1 Merlangius merlangus
CGAAGATGTCCTCGTCCACTTCGCCGAAGAGGCTGGAGGGCTGGGGCTGCTGCTTGGCCGACGTGGCGTGCCGGGACTCCCCAAACAGGTCGTTGGGATCGTCTTCAAACAGATCCAGAGGAGCCTGCGGCGGCTGCTGCTGCTGCTGCAGCTGGGGGGCCGGTGGCTTCATGTCGGCCGGCGGCCCGACGTCGGCGAGGTTTGCCAGGGGGTCGAAGAAGAGGTCGTCGGACAGCGGTTGTTTTTCGCCGTTGGCAGAGGCCTGGCTGATGTCGACCTCGAGCAGAGCTCCAGGCTCCTCGTCCGCGGCGCTTCCTGTGGCGACATCGCCGGGGGGGAGGGCAGCGCTCACGTCCTGTGGGTCGGACGGGGCTGCCGCCGAGTCAGCAGGAACCTTCGGCAGGGTTTCCTCTTCTGACGAGTCGCTATCACTTCCCGATAGGTCAACAAAATCCTCGCAGGGTTCTTCTGCGGATCTCTCGGCCTCTACCTCCACCAAGGGGCTCTCTGCAACGGCGGCGGTCGCCCGGACGCTCGGGACGTCCGTCGAGAGGTCATCAAACTCATCCAGGGGTTCATCCAGGAGTTCTGCCACAGGTTCGGCCACGGTCTGGACCACGGCTTCGGCCAGGGGTTTGACCACGGCTGCGGCCGGCTTGGTTTCCGTCTCAAGGATGGGGCTACTCATGAGGTCAAGGGGCGGCTCAAACAGTGCCTCGCTGGGTGCATTGGTTATCGTTGTTGGCAGTGCAGGGTCCAAGTCTGACATTGTAGGACCGCTCTGTGGGAAAGGTGTTTAAAGAGATGACGGTTGAAATGGGTACTTCTGGACACTTGAATTCAAAATGCGATAGTCACTGCCCTTTAAAAACGTCAGGGTATATTGATTAATTATTAATTCATTATTGGTTCACTGTGATAATGAATCAGAATTCTTAATGATTGACATTATGCACACAAAAATAAAATTACAAAATACAAAATAAATTAAAACTTCATTCTTATTCAGAATACATATTCATATCTTGTATGCAATTCATACAAGATATGACCTATTAATGCAATGAGTGAGTGCAATTATGTTTCATTGCTGGAGATGTTTGGTTGGTGTACTGCAAATCAAATTGAACATGCACATATCAAGAGAGCTCTTGAAGAAGAAAGCATCCGGGTTCTGGACATGTGACCACAGCTGAGCCTCACATGACATTTGAGCTCAAGGAGCATTTTATACGCTTAAAAACTAGGCAAAAACGACAAATTTCACAATCGTGGAATTTCCAAATACAGAGAGAAAACCGTACAGTAGCCTACTGGATTGAATGTGCAAGGATAGTTTAACCAATTGATTTCGTCTGAACGCGTACTTTAATGAGCTGAAAATAAATAAATCTGCCGTTCAATGATAACGTCACAGATTCCCTGAAGACAACATTAATCCCATTAATTCATAATTTAAATAAAAATGACACCAGCCTACCGTGATTAACGTCAGCAACAAATCCCAGCGAAAAACGGGTCTTATTTCACAACACTCGCTTGCCAACTATAACCAAAAAGTTTACTATAAAAGCAGACCATACAGACGCAGCGAGTTTTTAAAAAGGAAAAGCAATCCAAAAAAACGGCAGTTCTGTATCGGTGCAAACGTTAAGCGTCCTTGTAAATCCTGCACAAACCAAAACTCATTCGGGGTTATCGGTGAACCGCCCGCTACAGTCAGCACGTCCGTGTGACCGCTTGAAATAACAACATTAACTCTCAATCTCCTGAGGCGACCCACATACTGCACTGTCAGCCCCTTTCAAACCCTCAACTTTACGGGCAAGTCTCTGGTTAGCAGCGTTAGCTTAGCCTGTCAAACGTTAGCAAACAAGTAGGCGAGGCGCGTCGCCTCTACCGTCGCACTACGAGACATACCGCCGACAGGAAAAGGTCGTCTCCGTCTCCGTCCTCGTCGCTCACACGGTCTCCCACACCCTCACATTCCGCCAGGTCTTGGTCCTCCGAGTCGGGGAAAGGAGGAGGACTGGTGCGCTCTGAACTGGTCGCCATCTTCACTGTTATCTGACGGACTTCTGGGGAGGTGCCGTCACACTGATCCCGCTTTTCTCTTTTTTTTTTTTCTGTGTGTGCTGACTGTGGAGATCAAGATAATGCTCTGTCTGCTACCTCATGGGTTACCAGCTAACTTAACTCCACGCCTAGGGCATAAGTCATGCGGTACTCGGTGGAGGACAGCAGGCAGGTAGTAGTAGAGAGAAAGACTGCAGCCGCGGGGTGTTCACGAGTTTCCGCTACTTCCTGGTTTCCCAGTGGCTTCACTTCACCTAGCTGCGGTTGTTGACGTTCTGAATCTGGAGGCTAGACAGAAAGACGCACTCGTAGCGCAGACGTAGATGCCAGGGACACGCTACTCGGCACGTCTGTGAAGTTCAACAAAACCACAGACTCTATGAAGACCGCCCGATGTCTCGCCGCGGATGTTCAGAGGACGCGGAAGCCAGGGAAACTCTTCTCAGCAGCAGTGAGTCGGAGCCAGAAGAAGTGGATTCAGATGGAGGTATTGTATATGCTTTATTGTGAGCATGATCGCCAGCCAGCCTCAGGATGCACCGCGCTTTGCGGTCCACTGTTGCTGGTTTCTGGCTGGTCTTACTTTGCTTGACACCCCGCGTTTGAATGAGTGGAGACATTTGATTTGATTTGGCCCCAGAAATAAAAAAAGACCATTTGTTACTTTGTAGTTCTCTCAGTTGAACGCTACCATCAAACTGTTCTCCCACTAAAGAGAAGCATCTTATGGGTTGTTTACAATCCTTTCAGCCTCGCTAACCTACTTTCCAATCCAATGCGGTTTTGTATTTTGTTTAACATCCTGTTTTTATAATTTTGAAGCTAAAGTATGACCAATCTGTGTGCGTTAACAACACTTATTCAAACTGACCAGTGTCTGGATGTTGTTAAGAAGACCGGATGGGATACGAGCAATATATGTACAGTATTGTACAGTAATGTGAACTGAGTCTATGTACCGGTATGCTGTCTCTCTCTATGCAGGTGAAGACATATTGTTTAGTAACCAACGCATCCCCTCTCACGATGACCAGGGAAATGCACCAAGAAGGTTAACCTATGAGGAAGCAGTTGAAGAAGCAGGTATGTTGTATCTCTGTTTGAAACGTTTGTTCCTCTTTTCGCATACAATTGGCAGCAAGCTTAATTTGTTAACTGAAGCTCCTTTGTTTGGGCTTTCCACACATTTTTTCCGGGAAGGATATTTACTTAAATAATACTTGCATAGTTCGTTTGAATAATAATCGTATTTCTATCTTATCTTTGAAATAATTGTACGTTTTAGGCTTCTTGCTCAAGGATTCAGGTAAATATCAGATGGCAGACATTGGAGTTTGAGCCCAGAATGTAGACGAGTACACTACTATCCTGCCAAATGTGGCAACCTGTGCGGTGGCTCAAACCATTATGAAAATGACAACACTGAGGAAATAACCTTTTATGTTCCCAGGGTAAAAGTAAAAAATTGTTAAAAAAAAAATAGGAAACATTAAAACCTCCTTACAAATTGGTAACTGTAATGGGTAAATTCTGTTTTCACATTCCGTTTCTCTAACTGCCGTTGGTCGATTGTGCCTTTTCCCTGCCCCCCCTTGGGTTGGTCAAGGGTCAAAGGATCCAACTGAGAAGTCACCGCTACGTCTCCCCACGTTGCAACCGTCAATGATCAAATCAAATAATGTTTACCTAAAGGACAGAGTTTCCTTTGTTCTCATCAAGTGGAAGAATGGATAAGGGGATCCATTCTCCCTCGTCCCGGTTTACCCCAGGCTTAAGGGTTAACGTTGGATAATGCTAGGAACACGTGTGGTGCCTAGACAGCGCAAGGAATAGGAGACACGGCTTAGTTGATGGAGAGGAGACAACATATATGGATTTTTCCATCATGCATCATGTGGGGAGCAGAGCTGTTCTCGGCATTTACGTGAGAATGTTTACTGTACGAGAAGTCCTCGGTTTTGCCAATGCATTGGACTTCTCCTTGTGGAGCTCACAGGCCTCGGATTATTGTGCGGTCTCGGATTATTCTACGTTTGTTGTATGACACATTAGCCTAATTATTCTAAGTTCGGATGACTCTTAACAGTTTATACAGAAACGATTGACGTGGTCCAAATTCCCACCACAGTAATGAGATGGTAATGTTTAACCAGTCCGCTCACTTCCTACTTGAACGCATTCGTCTCATGAGGGGAAAACAAATAACAATGGAGCAACTGCAGAACCTGTTTTCTGAGAGGCCTTTTTTTTCATTCCTTACAAAGATACAGGATCAGGACATTCAAATGGCTTGGGGCTTTGACTCCCAGGAGAAAGTTAGTGGCATGAGGCCTGACCACAACCGGTCTTTAATGACCTCAGACGGTACATGTATTCGCCGTCGGCGTTGGATAGTGTCTGCTAAATTATTAAATAGAAGTCAAAGTCGGAAAAATACGACTTTGACCGCAGATGCAGTTGTCAGAGGGCATTTCTTCCCCTCTCCTTATGTATCTGATACAAGTAATATTTTCCTGCTTCGTTCTCGACTAATTCCCAGCCAACCCATAGTTACTGTTATTGGCCACCCCTGTGTGTGTGTGTGTGTGTGTCCTACGATGACGTCCCTGTGTTTAACCTTTTATTTCTTTTACAAGAGAGCCCTGGCCAAGACAGGCCGCAGCACAGTTCCACGGTTACAGATAATAATTCGAAAAACAACAGAGAACACACAAATAAGTCACAGTCAGAGCATCAACATCACACAAAACGTACAGCCTGTAAACAGCCTACTGCCCCTTTGTCCCCGCAGGTTTCGGGGTGTTCCACGGGCTGCTGTTGCTGGTCTGTGGCTGGGCCAATGCCAGTGACGCGGTGGAGATTCTGTGTGTTTCCTTCCTGTTGCCCACGGCACGCTGTGACCTGCAGCTCAGCTCCTCCGACATGGGGCTTCTGACCGCCAGCATCTTCCTGGGTGAACACCCTATACATATACATATTTAACAACTATGAGCCAAAGTGAATGGTGCTATAATCGCTATTCCCCACTATTCACGGAGCCTGAGCTGAATATTTGTTTTGGTTACACTTTATAATAAGGTGCCATGATAAATAGCAAACTAGTCATTACCTTACCCTTTATTATTATTGGTTAATTATTACTAAAATATCTATTTGGCACAAGTAGTTTTTTTCACTGACCACAGAGTGTCGCGGTTAGGGTTAGGGCTAGGGCCGTGTGTTAGGGCTAGGGCCGTGTGTTATGGTTAGGGCCGTGTGTTAGGGTTGGGTTAGGGTTATGCAAACAACTAATATTTAAAAGTTGCATCGGAAGTCAAAGTAAAGAAGTGTACACTTCTTAGGAAAGCTTGCATTCAAACATGTGTGTATTGTAGGGAGAAGCCACCTCAGTAATGGAGACTTCCGGTACTTCCCCAGATTCGTGTATAGACCCTTTATCTCCTATAGAGCCTTTATCTCTGTAGACCAGTGTTTCCTAACCTTTGGGCGGGGACCCCAGTTGGGGTGGCCTGATATGCATATTTGGTCAAAGGGGATAAACTATTAGTTTTACTGTGTTTTGTATATCATTTAAATCTTTGAAAGGCCTCACACAGACTCCATGTGCCGATTATATCGCCCAATGATTCATACCAAAAGCGATCTACAACAAACATGGTATGATGTGATGTTGATGAGGTTGAAAGAATGGGGAGGAAACAGACGCACGCACACACACACACACACACACACACACGCACACGCACAATGGGTTATGGCATTTTTCAATAATGACCATTATTGAAATAATATACACATCTTGTATTACCGATAAGTTATACTCCCTGCAGTGTTTTTTTTTTTAACATATATGTTAGTAATAATCAATCAATAAGTAATATTGTAATTTATGTGTTGGTTGATAGGAATGATGGTCGGAGGCTACCTGTGGGGGTACCTGGCTGACCTGAGGGGGCGGAAGAGAGTCTTAATCATGTCCCTGAGCGTTAACGGTGTGTTTGGTGCCCTGGCTAGCCTGGCCCCGTGGTTCTGGCTTTTCCTGCTAATGCGGTTCATCAGTGGTGTAGGGTGAGCACTTCTAAACAACTACTTTTTTTTTTTATCCCCATTCAAAAGTATGAATCTGAATTTGTTTTCAGAGCAGAAGGCCGGCAGGTTTTTAGCAGGGCTAGCCACCGTGTGTGTTCTGCTCATATCAGTTCCTCTGTAGAACCATTAAGAACCCTAATGATAAGGACATCGTGTAAACTGGATTAATTAGCAGCTAATAGCCGTAATATTATACTGTTATTGGAATGCTACGTGTCTCATAATTCCAAAAGTGGAACGTTATTCCCAGAGTCGTCTATGTGTCTCCGTCTACGTATGTGCAGCACATATGGGTTTGATTAAGGTGCCTAGGAACTAGGAACTTGTACACGGACAACTCCTGGTGTGCTCCTACTTTACCTGCGGTTCCTCTTGGGGTGATGTCCAGGGTGGGAGGCTCCATCCCAGTCATCTTCTCCTACTTCTCTGAGTTCCTGCCCCGTCTCAGACGAGGAGCCATGATCAGCTCGCTGGCCACCTTCTGGATGGCAGGAAACATCCTGGCTGCAGGTGGGTCCACCACCACGCTATCGCTCCTACGCTCTTCCCCCATTGGCTACGGCAAAGCTCTCCTAGTGGGCGACCCTGGTATCAACGCCCGGTCACACACTTTGTAACTCCGCCCCTTGCAGTTTCTGGTTCTCTGTGCCGTCTGCCCCAAGAAGTTCTTCTCTACCAGAAAGATACATGATCTGATACCAGAGAGAAAGGATAAGGGTTTGAGACCCAAGTTCTGTCTAGGTTGGAGTCCCAGAATAAGGCCATTAGTTTGTGGTTAGAGTCCCGACTTGTGTCTGGGTTGGAGTCCCAGAATAAGGAATAAGTTCAAGGGTTAGAGTCCTGAGTTTGTGTGTGGGTTGGAGTCTCAGAATAAGCCCTTGGTTTGTGGTTAGAGTCCTAGAATCTGGGTTAGAGTCCTAGAATAGAAATTGCATGTGGAGTCCCAACGTGGGACGTGGGTACCAGAGAGACTGTTGATTTGATCTTAAATACATTGACTCATTTCTTACTAAAATGCCTTTTTAACTTTTCCTTTATTTTCTCTATTTTACTCATTTCTTTGCATTTGTTTTCTTTTACTTATCTATTATTTTATTTTATTGTATGACAATGTTTATATGTGAAGCACTTTGAGTCTGCCTTGTGTATGAAAAGTGCTATATAAATAAAGTTGCCTTGCCATGCCATTGTATTACATTCCTATTACATATTAGCCTATTATTACGTCCTGCTTCCAGTGAAACTAAAAAATATGTACATTTGCAACAGGCATGTGACATACCAAGCATGTTGTAGGCTACAGATCATGAACAGATGAGATCATTAGTAAAAACATCATGTCTCTTTTAAAGATAAGTCCTTATCTCCCATAAAGCAATTAGGCCCTATATGAGTGTAAATATATGTTTTCTTTACAAAGTATTATGAACATTGGACAAATTATTATTAAATAATAGTGTAAGAAAATCGTGTTTCAACCAAAAACATTCACTCACAAGTGGCAAATGGGAGTGGCTTATTTGGATAGAAGAAAGGCGGGGGGAGGGGGGTATAAGCCATGAATTCATTCTCGACACAAACTGAGTAAACGTCGTTGTTATTCATTACGTTTATTGTACGCCCCCATGTTTGGATACAGGTTATTTTGTTCGGCACTTTGAACAACGGCCACCGAAGTTAGTGCACTAGAATAGATCATGTGACCGCTCCGTGATTCTCAGGGCTGTTGGTTTATTTTTGCATTCAGCAGAAAACCACTCCGTTATCCCATGAAGTTTACTTCTTGCGCATAGTGGAATTTCAGACTATTTAAAAGTGAGTAATGCTCTTTGTTTTAATTTGCAGGGAAATTATGCTATGCTATTGGCCTGCATACATTTTGTTCCGGGTCACGCAACAAAAGTATAGCGCTTGCATTTGTATCAATTGTAGGCCTATTACTAGTAGGCTACGTACGCGACTGACTAGCATTGAGCCTGCTGGGATGTTAATGAATTCCTTAAATGCAAATTCACGAAAGAAACTCAAACCCAATCAATGTTTTGTTATACGAATGTATTCTAACCTACTTTGTTTATGTATTTAATTGAAGCATTATATGCGTCATTCATATATTGAATTTGACTTATGTAACGCACACAATAAAAGATAACCATATATCCTAATTGGACATTGAAATATTTAAAGGGGTCCATACCATAATTTCTCACAAATCTGACTTATTTTTAATTTCCTTCCCTCGCGTAGTCATGCAGTTGCGAATTCGTAAGTACCAGGACCCTGACAAGGAGACGGTCAGGTCCCTGTTTTCCGAAGGCATACAGGAACACATCGGGCCAAGTTTTAAGAATGCTATGAGCAGCCCGCTCTACCTGTGCTTCTCCCTGGGTCTGGGCATCACTGGCTACCTCCTGGCCTCTGGTTTAGGAGCCCTTGTGCTTGTGTCTGGCTGGGCGGGCCTAGTCTACTACTGCTGCCACAAGTTGTATGTTGACTATGTCAGCGGCAGGCTCCAGGCGGACATGCAGGACATACAGGCGAGCTACATGGCCCAGCCAGACGACTGCTTCTGGGTGGCAGAGACCGTTGCCACCGGAAAGGTTGTTGGTATGGTGGCTGTGGTGGCTAAGAAGAACGGTGCAGAGAGGTACGGCGAATTGTTCAGAATGATTATATCGTCTGCGATACGCCGGACGGGCCTTGGATCCAGAATGACTCAGGCAGTCCTGGACTTCTGCAAGCAGCGTGAAATGTCCAAGGTTACTTTGGAGACCTCCTCCACTCAAACGGCTGCCATTGCCCTGTACCAGAAATTGGGGTTTAAACATGTCCGCTCATATACTAAGACACATGTCGCTGATTGGATGATGAAGATAACCAGAGTTACTATTGTAGTCATGGAAAAATCTATTTAGAACTGAGAAATATCAAACGCTGATCTTGTTAAATATCACTCCATATAATTTTAGACTCTCATTTTGTAAATCTTCATATATGGTTCTCATAAACACTTGTGTATGCATTAAGTGTAATATGTTTGTATTGTCGTCAAGTGTCATGCGTTTATGAGCACTACTGATGACAATATAAAAATAGTATTTAGTAAATGAGCACTCCCACAAAGCTAAATGTAATCGTCTAACATAAAATTATAATATAGCCTAATATATGTTACAAAGCTTATATGATTACATTGTATGTTATTGGCTCAATTATGAGTTACATTTTGTTATAATAAAGAATATACTTATAATTACTGATTGTTTGTGATGAATTAAACACACAACGGGAGAGAGAGAGTAAGTTAGCGGGGGTCAGCCGTGTAGCCGTGTTGTTGCATCTTGTATCTGGGGTCTATTGGGGAGGATACTGCACCCTGATTTGTATCACCCTCCTTTGCTCATCATGGTTGTGGTATATTCTACAACAGAAGATGTTGAGTTAATCTGAAAAGCACTCGATAAGGAGTGCTGCTGACCTAAGATTATTTAAACCGGTGTGAATGGTTTTCAGAAGGGCCTTTTTCAACAAACATAAAACATTGCATTTTCATTTCTATAACTTATCAAATGAGAACAATGTTGTTTTGATTGTAACACATAGGACTACTAGTGCGATAGATGGCCTAAGTTCAACAGTGAACACACCATAATCCGATGACCAGTGCCCTCAGGCACACCATTGCCCCCCGTCCATCTTCCGTCCAGCAGTGGGGCTTGTCAAGTCTTTTAGTCCAGTGTTTTCCTGGTTCCCAACTAAACGTCTGACCCGAGGCCTTTAAAGTTAGAAGAGTCTGCTGTTGTGAGTAATATGACACTTACAAATTACTATAAAGGAACTATAAGTAATATCTTGCCAGCATCTTAGAAACCAGTGTGGGAAAAGGCAGAGAACTGAACTGAACTAAGGGCCCTGTTCCAAGGGAACAGTCATTTTCTCCCATACAAGTAAAACAGAAATAATGATTATCGGCCCTCCTCAATCCCATCAGCACTATTCAACAACATCCTGGTCCAGTTCACCTTGTTTAAAATCCTTGGCTCATTAATGCTGTAGTAAATAATCAGTGCATTACTTTTAATTTAGGGTTATCTCAAATGGCAGGACTCATGGGTCTGCTCCTTTGTGCTAGTCTTTGTGCTAGTGTCGGTAAATCTCTCATTAGCCAAATGTTAGGCCCTCTATGTATGTGAACATATATAGGGGAACGTTCCTCCTTCACTGACTCAATTTGGCTACTGCTTACGTTTTCTGCACTTTGAACCGAAGCATCCACGGTTAGTTATTAACAAACTACTTGTTTATGTGATCATTACAGGATTCTCTTAGACGTTGCTTTGTTGTGTGAAATTAAAGAATCCCTTGAAAGTCATATTGAGTCGAGGCCAACTTCTTGCATCAGGTTGAACGGTTGGATGAATCAGATCAGTGCACGTAATCCAACTATAGGGTAAGTGACACCTTTTTTACTTTGCAGTGAAATCAAGCCATTAGTTTGAATGATTTTGCCTGCACACATTTTGTTAATGTTAGAGAAACTAAATAAGACCTTTGCACCATGGCGGGGCATGCCTTTCAGAGCCAATTGTGACTTATTAGAGCTACTTAGAATATATATGCAACCTCTGACATGTTGATGTATTCTTTTGAAGAAAATTTGTGGTATTCACCCAAACAAATAACGCATGTCTATAGGTCACTACTACCTATAATAAAAAAAGCATCCCATTCCATATTTTGTTGTACAAGAATAATGTGTACTAGCCTACTTTTTTATGATAATGTCGTTGATCGTCATTCTATGCATGTTATTAATCTATTGCCTTTGACTAATTTAACACATCAAATAAAAGATTACCACTGGTTTTAGGACAGATAACCACCTAATTGGACATTGTAATACTGAAATGGTTCCATACAGTCATTTCTCAACCATCTGACTTCTTTGTCCTTTCCTTCCCTCTCGTAGACATGGAGTTGACCATTCGTAGGTACCAGGACCCTGACAAGGAGACAGTCCTGTCCCTGTTTTCCCAAGGAATAGAGGAACACATCTGGCCATGTTTTACAAATGCTATGAGCAGCCCGCTCTACCTGTGCTTGTCCCTGGGTCTGGGCGTCACTGGCTACCTCCTGGCCTCTGGTTTAGGAGCCCTTGTGCTTGTGTCTGGCTGGGCGGGCCTGGTCTACTACTGCTGCCATAGGTTTTTTGCTGACTTTGTCAGAGACAGCCTCAAGACGGACATGCAGGACATAGTGGCGAGCTTCATGGCCCAGCCAGACGACTGCTTCTGGGTGGCAGAGACTGTTGCCACCGGGAAGGTGGTGGGTATGGTGGCTGTGGTGGCCAAGAAGAACGGCGCAGAGAGGTACGGCGAATTGTTCAGAATGATTATATCGTCTGCGATACGCCGGACGGGCCTCGGATCCAGAATGGTTCATACAGTTCTGGACTTCTGCAAGCAGTGTGGGATGTCCAAGGTTACCCTGGTGACCACGTCCACACAAATGGCTGCCATTGCCCTGTACCGGAAAATGGGGTTTAAAAATGTCCGCTCAGATTCTAAGGCACGCATTGCTAATTGGATGATGAAGATAACAAGAGTTACTATTGTAGTCATGGAGAAATCTATATAGAACTGAGAAATATCAAACGCTGATCCTGTTAAATAATGTCGTTACACATTAACATTTCATAAATCTGAATGGAGGGTTCAGTCTCATGAACAAAACACTTGTGTATGCATATAGTGTCACAGGTTTGTAATGTCGTCAAGAGTGTAGTAAATTTGTTGCTGAGTGGCATTTCCGAAGACAATATTAAAATAGTATTTTTGTAAATGAACACTCCCACAAAGCAAATTGTATTTGTCGTACAGATATTATGTGTCAAAGTTTATCTGATGACATTGTATTTTATTTGCTCAATCATGAGTTTCATTTTGTTATTATAAAGAATATACTTATATATACTGATATAATGTTGTCTGTGATAAAAACACAACGAGAGAGAGAGGAACAGAGAGTAAGTGATCGTGGGTCGATCTTGTCGCTGGCTGGGGCAGGTTGTTGGGGAACCCTGCCAATTGCATCTTTGCTCTATGGTCTATTTGGGAGGAAACGGCACCCTGTCATCCTCCTTCACTCATCATGTGAACATAGGATTACACTTTTCATGGTTGTGGTATATTCTACAACACAAGATATTTGAATTCTTCTGAAAAGCACTCCATAAGGAGTGCTGACCTAAGACTATTTTAACCGGTATGAATGGTTTTCAGAGTGTTTTTTTCAACAGACATAAAACATTGCATTTTCATTTCTATAACTTATCAAATGAGAACAATGCGTTGTTTTGTTAATGTTTCCGCAAATATGCCTCGTCTTACGTGCACCTCTCCAAAATTGTAACACGTAGGTCTACGAGTGCAATGGATGGCCTACGTTCAACATTGAACACAACATAATCCGATGACCAGTGCCCTCAGGCACACCATTGACCCCGTCCATCTTCTTCAGGGACTGGTGGCCCTGTGTCTCTCCCAGTGGGCAGCTCTGCTTTAGGGAGAACGATTGTCCATCTCTTAGACAAGGGGATTATGGAGGCGCAGCAGTGGGGCTTATCAAGGCTTTTAGTCCAGTGTTTTCCTGGTTCCCAACTAAACGTCTGACGCGAGGCCTTTAAAATTAGAAGAGTCCGCTGCTGTGAGTAATATGTAAAAGGAGGTGATCAGCAAAGTGGGACTAACTCATTCTAAGTGTTGTATTCCATAAAAACCCACACATAAACACTTTGACAAAATATGAGAGGTTCAGGTGGATAAGGTTCAAAAGATAAAGACTTTATTATCACTTGCAGAGAAGTAATAACTAAACCTGAGTTGCCTTCAGTAAATAATCAGGCTTATCTCGATTGGCAGGACTCACAGGGATGCCCCTATGTGCTAGTCTCTTTAAATGACCACTCGTGTAAATCTCTCATTGGACAATTGTTAGGCCCTCTGTGTATAGGTATAAAAATAGGGGGACGTTCCTCCTTCACTGACTCGATTTCCTGTTGAGGCTACTGCTTATGTTTTCTGCACTTTGAACGAAGCATCTACGGTTAATAATTAACAAACAACTTGTTCTTGTGATCATGGGATTCTCTGGGACAGGGCTTTATTGTGGGAAATTAAAAAATCCCTCCTCCTTGAAAGTCTTTGGGTTGAGGTTAACTTCTTGCACAGGTTGGATGAATAAGAGCAGTGCAGATAATCAGACTATTTAAGGGTAAGTGGCGTCTTATTTACCTTGCAGTGAAATCATGTTGTTGCTGGTAGTGCAACAAAAGTAGACCTTTGCATCATGGCTGAACATGCCGTTCAGAGCCCATTTGTGACGTATTAGACCTAGTACGCATACAACTCGAATGTACATGCAACTGCTGTTATGACATGTTCATGTATTATTTTTAAGCAAATTTGAGGTATTTACCCAAACAAATAACCCACGTCTATAGGCTACTACCCACTTAAAAGTCAACTATCCCATTCCATATTAAGTTATAAAAGAATAATGTGTTTTTTCCTACTTTGTTATTGTAATGTCGTTGATCGTAATCTTCTGCATATTATTATTGTATTCTTAATATGTTGCCTTTTACTGTAACACACAAAATAAAGATTACCACTGGGCAAAATTGGGCATTGTAGTATTGAAATTGTTCCATACAGACAGTCATTACTCACACATCTGACTTCTTTGCCATTTCCTTCCCGAACGTAGACATGCAGTTGACAATTCGTAGGTACCAGGACCCTGACAAGGAGAAGGTTCTTTCTCTGTTCTCCCAAGGCGTAGAGGAACACATCTGGCCATGTTTTAAAAGGGCTATGAGCAGCCCGCTCTACCTGTGCTTGTCCCTGGGTCTGGGCGTTACTGGCTACCTCCTGGCTTCTGGTTTAGGAGCCCTTGTGCTTGTGTCTGGCTGGGCGGGCCTGGTCTACTACTGCTGCCATAAGTTGTTTACTGGCTATTTAAGAGACGGGCTCAAGAAGGACATGCAGGACATACCAGCGAGCTACATGGCCCAGCCAGACGACTGCTTCTGGGTGGCAGAGACCGTTGGCAGCGGGAAGGTAGTGGGTATGGTGGCTGTGGTGGCCAAAAAGAAAGGTGCAGAGAAGTACGGCGAATTGTTCAGAATGATCGTCTCGTCTACGATACGCCGGACGGGCCTTGGATCCAGAATGGTCCAGACAGTCCTGGACTTCTGCAAGCAGCGTGGGATGTCCAAGGTTACCTTGGTGACCACCACCGCTCAAATAGCTGGCGTGGCCCTGTATCAGAAAATGGGGTTTAAACTTGTCCACTCTTATACTAAGACACATTTGCCTAATTGGATGATGAAGATAACTAGAGTTATTATATTAGTCATGGAAAAATCGATTTAGAACTGAGAAATATCAATCAAATATAATCTTGTTAGACACTATCTAAAAAAATAAGTTTAAGTTTGAGTGTAATGTTCAATCCAACAAACATTGAACTTGTTTGTTAATGTGTGAAAGGATTATAGTGTATAGGCTAAAGGTGTTTCTTAAGATACATTTGATAAAAAAGTGAAACCCTTCTGCTCATAACCCTCCAGAAAGTTACAAAGTACGGACATTTGACAACCTACAATTAAACAATAGAAATTACTGAAATGATTTCCAATGAGTGTTGAGAATGTTGGTTAAATGGTTTGTTTCTCCTGGTAAGCTGGTTGACTGATCTTTCCAGCATGCATCTGGGTGGACACTCCCATCACAATTGATTTGCTATGTCATTAAGTCCATTGGCAGATTATGTGACAAAGCTTATCTGATGACATTGTAATTTATTTGCTCAATCATGAGTTACAGATTGTCACAGATTTTAAAACATAATGTGATGCTAATCATAATCAAATGCTAATCATACTCACACATGTTGGTAATATAGGCCATATTTTCTTGTTTTATTCTTCTCAATCTAGGGACTGACAAACACAGCTCACAGGCAAGAGAGCAACAGTGTTTCTGGTTGGATATCTTCAAATTGAATTGAACATTTTCACCAAAGTCTTTAAAATATTGAAATGATTCATTATTTATTTAAAGGGAATGGATCTCACAATTCACCGACATTCACTTTCCAAATTATGAAACGGAGAAGAACTCCATCTAGCCAAACCAAAGGCATCTGTGGAGGAGCCTAAAGTGTAGGCCTACTAGAAAATGCATTTTACTGCAGAAAATGCGGTGAGTGCTGTGATGCAAAGTGAGGTCGAAAATGTTTTCATGGAGCCACATAAATTAAGATGTCACAAAAGCTAACCATTTTGGACGTAAATTTTACCTAGAAACACAATGTTTAGCTTAAAGGTTTACGGTATTGCTTGTTTCACTGGCACTAAAATGATTAATCGATTTGGAAAATGATTGTTATACATCGGGCGATTATGGGTGGAGACTTCTTTATAGGTTCATGGTTGGGACCCCCGTTTATATGGCTGCTTCTTACATATCCAGCATACGGTTGCTAACGTAAACTATATTTTTCATGCCATGCTATCTACACAAACGATATGTCATATGCAAGATGAGACGCCAACGGTAGATGCCTTATCCTTTTTTTTTATCTCGATTAACTAGATGTGAAAGAATAACGTCAATAACACTATTTTCCTGAGGTGATAACGCACACACTTGACTGACACACACGACTGTGACTGACTTACTTCAATAAGTTCAAACTTCATCAGCTTTAAAAGCTCAACTATTCTGTATTTTAACTCCAATATATTCAAACTTATATTCTAACTCCTCACTTTTAACTCCTCACTTTGTTTCAAAACATTTTTTTTTAAAATGGTGTCGATGTTTACATTGTTTAGCCTACTCCATTTAGCCTTCTGAACTCTGTTCAAATCTTTTCACTTGTGATAGCCACCTTGGGCTAGAGCAGGTGACGTCTAGCCTAGGAAGTCAACGAGACCAATATATAGGCCTACGAGGGTATGAAATTAATTGATAGTTGATTCTGAAAAAAGTATTAATGATATCGAAAATCGGTATTAATCTTCAAAAGATATTTGAAGATCATATTGTGTTGATTTGTTAATGTTTGAACGACAGTTAACTGTTAAAAATTGACAAAGTTGTGAAGTCTGAAGTTGAAGTGAGAATGGGCGGACTGCTCCACCATCCTCCCATTGCCTTCCATTATCAAAAGATATATTTTAAAAGTAGAATAACTTTAAGTAATAACAAAAAAACCTAACCTTTAAAGTATTAAGAAACAAATGATGGTAGCATGCAACTCCAAGCTGAAAAAAAATAAGGAAAATAAAATCAAAAAGCCTGAGAATAGCAATAGTTGAGCGCTGCTTGCAGCATTCACCTAAGAAGTGATCCGGCCTCACGATGACGCCATGGAAGAGCCTCGACACTCCAAACAGAGATCATGCCCTATCTCTCCTGCAGATGGCAGGAGAGGATTGGACAACAACGTCCCTTTCAAGGGTTAAAGGAACTACTCTGGCGCACGCCATCCACACCGCCAACTAGTGACAATACACACAATTATTTCAGCAGTAGGCTTACCACAATATAAAGTCACTCAATAAATAAATGTCACCCTGAAACCCCATTTATGTTGCTCTTTTTTTAGGTAATTACCAAAAACTGCAAAAGGATGAAGGGAACAGCGACACATTGTCAGAACATAACAACGACAGAAATCATGTTAATATTATATGTACAATAGTTATTGTACTGGCTTAAATAACTCAATGCAAAGCTTCAATGCAGTGCCTAATCATACATTTATTGAGAATTGCAAATGTTGATGGGGATATGTGATTGTCACGGTTCTACACTGACCTTTAGCTTTCAAACATTTTTGTTTGAATCCTGTCCTGTTGACATTTTATTAGCGTACAATGTGTACTTGTTCTTACATATCTTTTTTATTTACTTGTTGATTGCCATTTTGACTAGTTTATATAATGTTGTGTCAGTTCAAACGATAGTGACAATGCAATTTAAAAATGAAAAGGTCGTCATAAGTATTTGTTGCCTTTAAAGAGTCAGCATTTTTCTTTACAGATCTGTGGTCCAGGAGATATCACTTTCTTTCTTGTGCCATCTTCCATCTCTTTGATCTTTCACTGGTTCACATCTCTGAGCACCACCTAACATCAACACGACTCTAGTTTTGAGTTCATCTCCACACACATTTCAGGTGAATGACACTTGGCGCCACTCCAAAACAAAGATCATTGTTGAGAAACCCAAGGTAAAAGTTACTCCGGCCTGTGTTATAACACTTGGCAATGTTTTTCTGTGTGCTCACTCGGTCAGTTAGAAGGCTTTGAGTTCAACCGTTAAAGGAAAAAAAATGCCAAACACAAATTTCAATACACAATGGGTGATGGTTTGGAAGACACTGAGGGCACAAGTGTTTAGCAGAATGTTGATCTCGGATTAGAATCTGTTTAGATTGTAACACTTACAGCTCATTTCTGATAAACCAGGGCGTCTCAATATTTCTCACTGGTGGAGAAACTTGCATCTCAAGCAGTTCTGTATTTCATTGTGTATTATTCCAAAAATATTCAATTACACTGGCCACAAGATTGGACTTTAACAATTACATATTCCAATTCTGACAACACAGATCTATTCCCCGAACAAATAAAGCTCTTTACTTGGCCTGACACAGTATGAATTTGAATGCGGTTAACATCTGTATGAGTAGGCTTCAGAATGGTTGCAAAATATGCAGAATGTTTGCAAAAGGTAACTATTAGGAATACAGCGTTTCGCCATACACTGGCCAGGAAAAGTCTTTGCAATTCAAAAACATTTTCTCAAGATCAGGTTTTTCCTTTGGATGCCCATGAAATCATTTTGGTGGCTGCCAATGTAGAAGTGAAACCCTGCTCATTAAATACCCCAATATTGGGAAATAATCGGAAACACTTCAAATGTAATGTTTTGAAAATTAAGTGACTGAATACAATTATGTATATGCTTCCAATTCTTGATTTGGAAGCATTTACGTTCGTTATAAAGGGACGTTATAATAGATTGTTTAGTCTGGAAACGTAAATATATGTTGTTTGCCTTGAATGTACCCATTTTCCTTTTTTTATGAGAGGGACTTAATAATCGATAAAGTTTTTTCCTGGTCGAGTAAGGGAATTCCAGCCCTTAAAATAATGTTTAACTTAAAGACAGAATTTGGTGCTGAAAGATAATCGATTATTGGGGCCCTATGGTTTGAAGCCCTCGGGTTTGGGCCCTGAGTTGGAGAGCGAGCTGTTATTCTGTGACAAACAACATATGAACAACATGACCACAAATGGTAGTGTACTTCTACTGTTTCACAACATATTCCGACGCAATGCTCTGACGAATAACACACGCACACTTTGATCCTTATTTGATCAGGTCATGTTGACAGATCAATTCATCTTTTTTAAATAATAAACAGGTTTGCCTTGCCTCAATGCCTTCCAGAACCAACCACGTAATCAGACCTTGACATCTCCAACAAAGACGTCCTGATGAGGAAACAGACAAATAAGCATGCTGTTGATGCTGCCGCTGAAGCAAAACATCTCACAGCTTCACAGGAATAGGGGGAAAATATAAAATGTTTCGCAAACTTGGGCAGGAGATAAAAAAAACATAAATCGAAAGACAACATGGCAAAATGTTATAAAATGTCCATGAATATCATATTTAAAATCATAGCCATTCAAGGAATATGCCTGTCAGAAGGCAGCATGATGTTCATTCACATGAACAATTTCATTATAAAAAGTTATATTTAAAAAATGACTTGACAGACAAATGAACAAGATTAATTTGACAATTGTATGATATATTCAGCGGGATTATCTTGACTGCAGCTCTGTTTTTCGACCAGTTGTTGTTCATGGTGGACGATTGAACAACAAGGTAAAGTCCGAAGCTGTAGATCAAGGGGCCCTATTGAAGGATGAGAAGGGGGCAGTTCAAGGAGAAATCGACGTCAAAAAGTTGAGCAAAAAGC
>OOFH01092548.1:0-16870 GCA_900323355.1 Merlangius merlangus
ATGATTATAACATTATTGATGTGTATTTCTGTTTGTGCATGGTTGCTAGTGTTCCTATGAACATGCTTGTGTATTGTGTGTGTGTGTGTGTGTGTGTGTGCGTGTGCGTGTGCGTGTGTGTGTGTGTGTGAGTGTGTCTCTGTATTTGCTTGTGGGTGTGTGGTCTTGCCTTAAAAAGATAAACCTGTGAGGTCTGGCTTCACAGTGTGCTGGACAGCAGCCGTTGGTTTGCTAAGCCACTCCTCCAGGAGGGCCACAGCCTGCACAACCTTGAGGGTCCCATAAAGGAGTGCTTTAAAGAGGTGTTTGTGGTGGGCTGGGCACAGGTGCTAAGAAGGAGGTTACATGGAACACGCACCTTGTGGCATCTCCATGTGTCTCCAGTATTGACTGATCCTCATTAAGAAAAAAAACATTTTTGATTGATAAGTTAAGCCAACTAATTACCCCAGCATGAAGAGCGTGTGGGCGAGCGCCGCTTGATGTTGTAGAATCGGATGGAAAAATGTGTACACTGGCAGACTGGATTTGATTGGAATTCACTTGCCTGTGAAATACCGCTATTACAAATCAACTGTTACAATTTATAAAAGAAAGTGGATTGCATTCTGTTAGTTAAGATAGATTCCTCTTGTTGTGCAGACCCATTTAAAGGTCCCTTGATATGCCGTGTGAGTGTGATTAGCCGTTACAAGCCTTAAAGAGAGAGAGAGAGAGAGAGAGAAAATCTGCCCCTTAACGGCTTGTAACGGCTAATCACACTCACACCTGCTTGCATGTCATGGGACCTTTAAAGGGGACCTATCATACCACCAGGGGCGAGTGTGATTAGCCATTACAAGCCGTTTTCAAAATGTGCAGCATTGTGACCTCACAGGTGGGCGTGTCCACCTAGATGTGTGACGGATAGATGAGCAACCTTTACTTCAGTCCACTGGGGTAGGCTGGTAGACTGATCTATCCAGCACAGATCTAGGTGGACACGCCCACCTGTGAGGTCACAATGCTGCACATTTTGAAAACGGCTTGTAACGGCTAATCACCCTCACACCTGCTTGCATGTCATGGGGCCTTTAAATGCATTGCCCTCATCCGGGGTCCGACTGCGTCTCGTCTGCAGCATGTGTCCCAGGGGAGAAGGGGAGGCCAGGGGTCGAGCCCCCTGCTCGGCTTCTCCTCTGCGTTGGTGACAGAAAGCCATAGAGATGTTAGCTCCAGATAGGCAGAGAAGAATATATTGGTTTTACGAGAAACCCTGTAATGACATGTAGGATGGCTGGCTAGCACTTAGCCCCTCAACCCGGAGTGGCTCAGCACTCTTGTTTTTTAGCGAGACGGTGAAGGAAGTTCTGAGATAACTCAGACTATATGACATAACACATCTGCCTTTTGAAAAATGTCTGGTTAAACGTGGGACTCAAATAAAAGTATTGTTTAAGCTGTGATAGTTTGAAACATTGCTTTGGAGTTGTAATTGGTAGTAAACTGCATTGTGAGCACTGGGATGACTGATTGGATGTCCCCGGTGAAGAGCCCAACCGAGGAGCAGGTAGTGTGTAAACATGCTGCTGCTGCACCCGTAACTCAGTGCGCCATAGACAGGCCTGTGCTATGACAGCCTCAGGCTAGTGTTTTATCATCCATGGTTTAGTTCAACTGCAGCTGACCCAAGACTTGCCGTCGCTATGAAAGCCTTTCTTTCAGCGCACAGAACAACTCACTTTGAATCAATTTCCACGAGCTTTGAAAATGTTTGCTTTTAATTAACAAGAGTCACAGGACCTGGAACATTAAACCACATGGAGCTAATTAATGGTTTGTTAGTTGATGAAGAGTCAATGATGGTGTTTTTTTTTAACCTGCTAATTTTCCGGTTCTATTTTCAATATTTTACTTTCGGTTCCATTAGAAACTAAAACTACATTGAGTCTGCTTAACCGGACAGTGATGTAATGTCTCCCCTGTCCACCAGAGGGCACTAGTAATGTAATGTGTCTGAGACAGGAATCCTAGCCTTCTGTTATACTTCATAGTAGAACTTCAATCTCACCCTTAACAAATGCACATTTATGTCACGCTTTAAGAAACCTTTTATTTCATTTTTGATTTTTGACACTACTATATAATGAACAGTTCCTGATTACTCTGACCCTTCTGTTAGAAGGTCACCTGGTGAAAGCCATTAGTTCTGAGGGCTCCCATGGGCCTCGGGCCATGAGCTTCTCTCATTATCCATCAGCCACTTAATGAGGACCACCTACTCACGTGATTACCCCTCAAGTCAAACAAGGCACGGTGTGGTTCCCACAGACGAGGGAGTGTAAGTGCTTCGCCGCGTTGTTGCGTCACCTTTATCTTGGCCTTTACCATTGATTTTATAAACCTTGCACTGTCTACAACCAGATAATGTCCTACCAATAAAACCTGCGTGACCAACTGGCACGTTCAACATTAGGAACAAATAGCACAGTAGAAGATTTAAGTCAGTAGAATGTTTTAATACTTTGTTTCACTGACTCTCTTGCTTTTGCAGTTATTTATCTGAAAAAAATGTACATTCACACGCAGACACACGCACACACACACACACATTGTTACTTTAGCTGTATTTGTTATAACCCTTTAACCTGCTGACAATTTAGCATTCCAAGCCCTGAATCGTAGTCTGTTTAGTGAAGGAGCTGCTGTAGAACAAAACCAGAACATGTGGACAGTAAGTGTTGAACATTAAGAGCAGCAGCTCTGGAGTTGACCTTGAGGATAGCCAATTTGAATGCGTCATGGAAAGCGTGGACGACACAACTGCAGCATTGTGTACTGCCTTGACAACATGAAGTCAACAGCCTGCGCTGCTTTGACGACACGATGACCACGCCCTCTGCTAACTCTGCAGGGTGTCCTCGTTGGAGTGGACGATGGGGAGGCATCTGCTGCTGCCGCTGTGCGCCCTCCTGGGCGTCCTGCTCGCAGGGTCCCTCCACAAAGCCGAAGCACAGGAAGGTAAGGTTCACACGGTGCTGTTAACCTCCACGGCGGGGACCCCCTCCAGGTCGTCCCTCTGCCTGTAATAATGCTCACAGCTGGCCTGAGGAGCGTGGTTATCTCATTGTTGCCAAACAGTGTGTCCAGATCTGGGTCCACGAGGGGCAGCCTGAGCGCAGCCCACACATCACCATACAGATGTTCAGTTTAGCTCATTCAAATCCACGATGGGACCAACCACAAAAAGAGAAATGCACACCAGCGCTGAGCATTGTTACAAGCTGGACCTATTGAGACTCTTGACTTTGTGTTTAACTTAAGGTCTGTGGAAAACCAGAGTACCAAATCCAGTGGAATGGCTTTCCTATAATTCAAAAGTATATTTTTATTAGTATAAAAACAGTAAAATGATCTTAATGTAGCCTATTTCCTGGGAATAATGTTGCAGCAGTTGTAGTGCGATCAAATGAGAGGCGATGGTTTCGTTCATACACTGGACTTTGTACTGGGCTCTTTATCATCTCAATGGGTATCTCCTCAAAACAACGGCTTTTCTCTTTTGAAGATTGCGCTCAAGGCCTACCAGCCGATATATACTTTCTAGTGGATTCGTCCTGGAGTATGGGCCAGCAGAACTTTGAACATGTCAAGCACTTTCTGCTGGGGGTGATTAAAGCGCTGCATGAGGGGGCGGGGGACAGCTTCCAGTACGCCCTGGTGCAGTACAGCGCCACGCCCCGCACGCAGTTCAAGCTCAACACCTACGCCGCCGCCGAGGACGCCATGGAGCACGTGGCGGCCATGCGCTACCGCGGCGGCGGCACCCGTACGGCCCTGGGCCTGGACTTCCTGATCCGAACCCACATTACCACGGCGTCGGGCAGCCGCGCCGGCGAGGGCGTGTCCCAGCTGGTGGTGGTGCTGACGGATGGCCGCTCGCAGGACGACGTGAGTGAGCCGGCGCGGGTGCTGCACCTGGCGGGCGTGGAGGTGTTTGCGGTGGGCGTGCAGGGCGCCGCAGACTGGGAGCTAAAGGAAATGGCCAGCCGGCCCGCTGACTCTCACGTGTTGAGCGTAGACTCTTTTGTGGCTTTGAGGGACATAACGCAGGATTTGGTAGTGGGGATCTGCGGCGCGGTGAGCCAGGCTCTGGGCGCCCCCGTGGGGATGGAGGCCCGGGATGTGGCAGCAGGCGGGACAGGTAACGCCAGAGGGGTCGGCGCTACCATACTAATTTCCCCACGTCACCAGACAGAGGCAGCTGCACAGCAAGCCTCCGTGGGGATCTAGGATTAACACCACCAAGGGTTCTAACCGCTATAACCCCTCACCACCTACCAGCAAGATTAACATCACTTTGTTTTGTTTGTTTGTTCTCACCCCATTTGATATGCTCATAACACAATTCACCACAATTCACAGACAATTATGCATGTTTATAGACATTGTTGAGCAACAGTTTGGTTGTGAATAGCCATGTTAAAACACAGTAATGCTTGAGCATGGAACAGTCTTAGCTGTGTATATAATTGCTAAGTGCGTTCCACATTCACACACAGACACACACACACACACACACACACACACACACACACACACACGCACACGCACACGCACACGCAGACACGCACACATACACACTTACATATATATTTGAGCAAATCCATAAGAGAACACAAAAGGAAGTGTGGCCTGTGATTAATAATATTAATAAGAATAATCTTATTACAAAAGTTACTTGGCATTTAACGATGGCTAACCTTCCACTACTGCTTGTGTGGCGTTTTTATGTTTGTCTTTTTCATTGTCAATGTGTCTATCACTATAAAACATGTGATCTATTCTGCACTTGAAACAGTGATGAACTTGTATGGATCCATCCTTGATTTGCAACAAGTTATCATTTTACATTGTTATACAGTAATGTATTCCTACATTATGTTAAGGTTAAGGCCTAACCCTTTAGGGCACAATGTTATTGTGTAACAAATTAACAAATAAAAGTTACCTTTAATAAAATATGTGAAAGATGGGAACTCTGAAGCAACAAGGATGGACCACACGGTCATGACCGGTCACTTTATCTGGGGTCTGTAACATGAGTCTGCATGGTGTGGCTGAACTCAGTGGAGGTTTCTTCTGCGCCTGTCTTACAGGCTTTATAGACAGATCGTTAGGATTATTCTAAAGAAATATAACTTTTATTATTACTTTCCATTATTATTTTCATAACTAGTAGACATCTGTTAATTAATAACCATCATTTTTAAAAATACAGGAATTAATTCAAGGATAAGAATACAAAAAAAAAAAAATCCCTAGCTCCTTGGTTCAGCCTACATGCAGTATGATTTGTTTTGCAATGTTTGTGTTTTACAATCTAATGTAACTTGACACATGCAATAATGTGCTAGCATGCAGTTTTTTGTCCCTCACTGTTTTAACACATTCACTTTGTTGCACTTTGTTCTGTTTTGTCTCTCTCTCTCACTCTCTCCCACTCCTTAAAGCACAAGAGTCAGCCGACCTTGTGCTGTTAATTGACGGATCAAAGAACGTTGGAGCAGCAAACTTCCCCAGTGTGCGTGATTTGGCTTTGAGAATCATTGAGGGCCTTGATGTGGGCCAAGACACTATTCGAGTCGCCGTGGCCCTGTACAGTACTGACCCAGAGGTTCAGTTCTATCTCAATAGTTATGAGAGCAAGGCGGCGGTCCTGGATGCGGTGAAGGGCCTCTCCTTCACGGGGGGCGAAGAAGCCAACCTGGGGGCGGCCTTGGCGATGGTGTCCGAGAGCCTCTTGAGCCAGACATTTGGGGGCAGGGCGGAAGAGGGCGTGCCCCAGGCTGTGGTGGTCATCAGCGCCGGGCCGTCCACGGATGACACTAGCGTTGGCGACAGGGCCCTTAAGAAGGCTAACGTTATCACGTTCGGCCTTGCCATCGGTGGCACCACCGTCGCTGAGCTCGAGTCAGTAGCCTCTGACCAAAGCTTTGTGCTAGAAGCCCCTGATTTCCGAACGGCAGCAAGCATGGGTGACCAGCTGCGGCCGTACATTGTTGGGGTCGCCCAGCGTACCATTGTGGTTATGAATGAGATCACTGAAGGTATGTTTCTTCACTGCATGGAGGGTGGGGCAGCGAGTGTTGGTGATGCTGAATCAAAGCAGATAGCGTTTACGAGGTTTATAAGAAGTATTGTACTATAAAGTTGGGCAAGGTAAGAATTCCCTGTGAATAGTCACCTAAAGAAATGTATATGCGTTGGAATGATCACACCTACAGACTTAAAGAGCCAGTGAGCCCACGGCTTCAGATTGAATATGAACACTATGCCACAACCCGGGTCACAACCCAGGTCAACTTCATGATACTTTTTTAGTACTGGCATTGTGGATGCGGGTATTAAATAAATCGCTGGAGCTTTACCATATCCACACACACTGTGGCGTTAGACAGATCGCCCAGACAGAGCTCCACACGTCAACACACACAGCCCTCATACAGAGCTCCACACGTTCACACAGACTGCGCTGTCACTGCCACTTGGTCGTGACGTCAGACTACCTTATCCGTGAAAGGACGTCACGACCAAGTGGCAGTGGCAGTGCGGTCTGTGTGAACGAGAATATTCCTCTAAATTTGGGACTTATTATTAGTCACTGACAAAATGCCATAGATTGCTGTGTTTATGATCATATAAGAAAAAAAAGATTTATGGTTTTGGATTCATTGGCTCTTGAGACAATGAATACTTATGATTGGCTGATAACACAAAAGGATTAGCATTGGATATCATAAGCCTTTATTGATTTAAAGTCATTTGCTTTCGTCTCTTTCAGCCATTGCAGTAGGCAGAAGGGACATCGTTTTCCTTCTGGACAGCACTATGGGCGCAACCGTCATCAACTCCGTGCGCGACTTCCTCAAGCGCTTCATTGACACGATCCCCATTGGACCCGACGACGTGCAGATCGGTGTGGCCCAGTTCAGCAACGTTGGCCGACTGGAGATGGATCTCAACAGCTATGGAACCCGTGAAGAGCTCTCTGCGGCGCTGGGCAGAATCAGACCCAGATCCGGCCAGACGGTGAACATCGGAGCCGCCCTGGACTTTGTGAGGACCAACATGTTTCAACCTGACAAGGGCAGTCGCATCCGGCAGGGAGTTCCACAGCTTCTGCTGCTCCTGACCACTAAGAGGTCCAGCGACAGCGTGGATGGCCCAGCCCGGGCCCTTCAGCAAATGGGGGTTCTGACCTTGGCTGCGGGATCCAAGACTGCCGAAGAGCATGAACTAAGGCGGATTGCTTTCGATGACTCTCTGGTCTTCATGATGAAAGACTTCCGTTATCTTCTCCGCAACCCCAAGTTGGTCATCTCTCCACTGTCCACTCTCAGTGGGGTTGTGGTGACAGAAGGACCTGGTAATGGTTACAAGTTATACTTAAACATATATTTAAAGCACTTTCACATGTTACAAATAGATTGTTAATAAGCTTTATTCCATAAAACAAATGCGAGATAAATACATTCCTCAAGTGGCTTTTAATACACTTCTGCATTTTACAATTGATTGGTTACACCACCTGTTCATTGAATTGATCCTGGCTGGAAACATCTTTAATGTTAAAAAGGTGGTATTGTGTTTTTACCCTCTGCTGTTTCTCAGAATTGGAGATAACCACTGTCCAGACAACTAAAGTCATTAGGGACATTGTCTTCCTTGTGGATGGCTCCAGCTACGTTGGGAACCAAAACCTCCCCTACGTGCGTCAGTTCATCACTAACGTGGTCAACCAGCTGGATGTGCGGCCCGACCGAGTCCAGATTGGCCTCATGCAGTTCTCTGAACATCCCAAAATTGAATTCTACCTGAACACTTACCAAAACAAGGAGGACGTTTTGGACAGAATCTCCCAAATGAGGGTAACCGGGGGAAAGGTATTGAACACAGGAGCTGCCATGAATTATGCTCTATCCAACATGTTCCAACCCACCAGCGGCTCCAGGAGGAGACAGAATGTCCCTCAGGCATTGGTTCTGATCACAGGGGGCCCTTATCAGGATGAGGTTGCAAAGGTTGCAGATAGGCTGGCTCTGGCTGGAGTCTTGACCTTCACAGTCAGTACTGGACAGGCAGATCCAACGTTACTACGATCAGTGGCCTTTGTTCCAGATTTGGCCTTCCATACGGAAAATTTCGCTGACATGCCACAGCTCGCTGCACCAATCTATTCGCCATTGATAACGGTAGTCGGTGACACTGACGTGACTGAAAACACAGAAATTACTGAAATCCCAATAAGTGGTGAGCTCTCTTTTACTTGTCGTAAAAATCTTTAATTTTTAAGATATTCAAATGTTTAATGTTATTCAAATGACTATAATTAAAATAATTTTGTATTGGTTCATGCTGTGGTTATCATATTACAATAGGAAAATAATTTGGGCAGTGAGAAAATATGTGTAAATTGTATAAAAAAAGTGTAGAAAAAAGTTTTCATAATTTCTTATTCATTTTTTCTATATTTCATCTAGATCTTACAGGGGCTGAGAGGGATGTAGCTTTCCTCATTGATGGCTCAGACAATGTTCGAGGCGACTTCCCCTACATCCAGGATTTCATCCTTAAAGTCATCCAGCCACTTGATATCGCAAGTGATAGAGTGCGTATTTCAGTGGTCCAGCATAGTGAGACGCCAACATCTGTTTTCTACCTTAACACCTACCAAACCAAAGACGAGGTGATAAGAGCAGTTAATGAAATGAGGGTCGCTGGTGGGCGTAGTCTGAACACAGGATCTGCCCTAAAATTCATGAAGGAGACCATCTTGTCTGAAAGTAATGGTAGTAGGGCCAGACGAAATGTCCCACAATTTCTGATTGTCTTGACCGGAGGTAGATCCAGGGATAATGTTAAAGATTCCGCCGTTGCACTGAAGACCGGGGGAGTGGTGCCATTTGGCGTGGGTGTCAAGGACGCAGACATAAGGCAGATCCAGGAGATCTCACACAACCCATCCTTTGCTTTCAAAGTGAAAGAATTCAGTGAACTGAGCACAGTCCAACAAAAGCTCAACAACTACGTGAGCCTTCCCAAAGAGCAGCTTCAAGTTGTCCTTGAACAAGGTAAGCAATGCGTTTCATTAGTCTATCAAGATTATCTTTCAAATGTGATAAGAAATGTGATGATATTGGTGCCCTAAAAACTGTACCCTAAAATGACTTTCATGTGTTGTGTTTTAGCACATAGGGATGCTGAACAAATTGATATAGTGTTCCTACTGGATGGCACTGATGGTACAAAGGTTGGATTTCCAGAAGTACAGCATTTTGTAAAGAGTATAGTTGAGAGGCTCCCTGTGGAGGAGGACAAAGTAAGGGTATCTGTTGTGCAGTATGCCAATAGACCTGAAGTCAATTTCTATCTGAGTTCTCACAGAACTAAGGATGATGTCTTGAATGCCATAGATGGTTTAACCCACAAGGGTGGAAAGATCCTGAACACTGGGGCAGCTCTCCAGTTTGTCAGACACAATATCTTCACAGCCTCCACAGGAAGTAGAACGCTCAAGGGCGTCCCCCAGGTACTGGTTCTTCTAACAAGTGCCCAGTCCAGGGATTATGTCAATGCTGCAGCTGTGGCTCTTAAAGATCGGGAAATCATAGTGCTTGGTATTGGAGTGGGGGATGCAAATCTCCCTGAGTTGGAAAAAATTGCTTTCCAACCAGATTTTGCATACAAAGTGAATGACTTCTCTGAGTTGCCATTACTTCAACCACTGCTTGTTGGTAAATTAAATGTGTCAAAAGTCATAATGGAATATCCAGGAATCCCAAGCTTAATAGGTAAGAATTTTAACATTGCATTGCTTATACATATGTAAAAAATGCTTTAACAGGTCTTCAATATTCGGTCAAGAATATTGTTGCATGAACTTTTCATGCATCCTTTCAACTTTCCAAAGTGTCCTTTTAGAGCAAGATGTTTTGCCACTTTTTCCAGACTTTGCATTTGTTATTTTCAGCTACTAGTTTAAAGCAGAATGTCAAATCATTGACTTCATTTGTCTACACTTCTCATCGTACTTGTCCTTCATGCTGCTAAACAGCATGCATTTTCTTCTTCTACAACTTTGGATTCCCTGCAGTTGTCTCTTTGTAGTTTGTATTCATATATACAGACATTATCAAATCTTAAACACCAGGTACTTGTATTCCGTGTGTTTCTAGTTGATACAGCAGGGGGGGAAAGGGACATAGTGTTCCTTCTTGACAGTTCTGAAGACTCCAGAAACGGATTGCCGGCCATTCGACAATTCATCAAGAATGGCAGAAGGACTAGACTTTGATGGGGAAAACGTTTGTGTGGCGGTTGTTCAGTTTAGTGGCGACACCAGAGTTCATTTTAATTTGCTAACACATAAATCCAAAAGAGCTATATTTCACGCTGTAAGAAGTCTTCGCCATAAAGGGGGTGTACCTCGCAACACTGGTACAGCAATTCAGTTTGTTCAGGATAACGTTTTCAACGCTTCTTCTGGAAGTAGATGTTTGGAGGGGGTCCCTCAGATTCTGTTTGTACTTACTGGAGGCCACTCCAATGATAATGTTGCAGTCGCTGCAAACAATCTGAAGCAACTTGGAGTTCTCTCTTTTGCAATCGGAATGAAAAACACAACAGTTGAAGACCTTCAAGAAATTGCGTACTCCTCCAAATTCGTTTTTAACTTACCAGTCTTTGGTAAACTCTTGTCTATTCAGCCGGAAATCCTTGCTTTTGTCCAATCAAAAATGGGAATCAAACCGCCTACTATTGTAGGTAAGAAGTATCATTGATTCTATGCTGGGAATCAATGTGATCTTGCGCGATCTTGGTACCTGTATGTGTAGATAGTATTCTCCTTATCATTTCCAATTAAATCATCGTCTTTGGAGGATATTGAATACTATTGTTTTGTTTCAGACAAGCAGTTCTCACTTGATGCCTGCTTGACCTCATGGAGCATGTTTGTTCCCATTCATAAGATTAGCTCTGTCTTGAGCCAATGATAAACAGATCATTGACGCAACCTTTTACTCCAGATTCTTCTGTTCTGTATAATTACTATATATATCTTTCCTTTTTCATTCAAAGACAATGGATGCACTTCCTTAACACCGTTTATGTGTGGAAGTGTTCTTGTTAGCTAGATAACCTAAATGTTTTGTAATTTAAGACTAAATTTCCAATTTTTGCATGAATTGTTTGCTAGACTTTGTAGATGTTTGACGTGCATGAGATTTTTAGCACTGCAATGAAAAATATATTTATTGTTGTGGTTAAAATAACAATAATATATCCCAAGTTTGTCTTTTGTTTTAAAAATGTACTTCCCATCTCTCCTAGTCGACTTAAATGCAACACAAAAGGACATAGTATTCCTATTGGATGGGTCAGATGACACAAGAAGAGACTTTGCTGAAATGCTCAGCTTTGTCCAAAAAGTTATAGAGGCATTGAATGTTAAAGAAAACAAAGACCGTGTTTCTGTGGTCCAATACAGCAGCGATCAACAGACTCATTTTGACCTTGGCACGTATAAAGGAGAACAGGATGTTCTTGCAGCCATCCGGCATATACAACACAAAGGAGGCTTGCCCCTGAATACTGGGGCAGCACTTGACTATGTGAGGAGAAATGTCTTCACTGAGTCCTCTGGAAGTCGACGCCTTGAAGGTGTCCCCCAGATTCTGATTGTTTTGAGTGGGGGAAAATCTCGAGATGAGGTTGCCAGTTCTGCCGCAGCCTTGAAACTGGAACAGGTCATTGTGTTCAGCATAGGCTCAAGGAATTCAGATTTACTCGAGCTCCAAATGATGGCACATAGCCCTTCTTATGCTTTAACTGTGCCTCAATTCAATGACCTGGTGAGCATCTGTCAACAACTTATGTCATTTGTGAAAAGAGTGCCTCGCCAACCAAAATCTATACAAAAGACTGGATTAGGTAAGAGGACATTTATTTTGCCGTTTACCTATTTTCTACCCAACGTGTTAATTTCATGGTGTATGGCAAGTGAAGACATAATGTGCAACCTAATTAAGCACATTTTCCTTCCATAAAATAGCATTCACAGATAAACGGGAATCCATCCAACGGGATGTTGTGTTTTTACTGGATGGCTCGGATGACGTTCAGAATGCATTTGAAGCAATGCGTGGCTTTGTTCAGAGAATTGTGGCAAAATTCGACATAGATGAAAACAGAGATCGCATGGCATTGGTTCAGTACAGCGACGACTCAGCTGTCGAATTCTATCTGAACACTCATAAATCACAACAGGAGGCTGCCAATGCCATACAAGCCCTGGTGCATAAAGGAGGAAGTCTACTCAACACAGGAGCAGCTCTCCAGTATGTGCGGGACAATGTCTTCACGGTTTCCTCTGGGAGCAGGCACCAACAGGGCATCCCTCAGATATTGATTTTGTTGACTGGAGGGCAGTCCAGTGATGATGTTAGAAATGCGGTGGCAAACCTGGAAGAAATAGATGTGACATCATATGCTTTGGGAATGATGCATGCTGATGCTACTGAGCTTTTAAGTATTTCACATGAACCCAGTAATGTGTATTTTGCAGCAGATTTAACTGACCTTGCATATATGGATGCACGTTTATTTTCTACCATTGAGATGGCTAAAGCAACAGCTAATGTGGCAGCTCTATATGGTAAGTCCAATCACATCTTGCACATGATTTATCGATACAACTCAGTGCTGAATACTGCTCTTAATACTAATATGTTTTTTTGATAACCTTCTTACAACAGAAAACAGCAAGAAAGACATTGTATTTTTAGTTGATGGCTCTGATGATTCCCGGAGAAAATTTCAAGATATCAAAGCCTTTGTGCAGGGAATTGTTGTGACTTTGAATTTGGAGAAAAACCAAGACCGTGTGGCTGTGGTCCAGTACAGTGACACAGCAGAAACTAATTTCCATTTGAACACACACTCAACAAAAAGTGAGATTGTCACAGCAATAACAAGCTTAAGTCACAAAGGAGGTTATCCACACAACCTGGGAGCAGCTCTCCAACATTTGGAGCACGACGTCTTTACTCCAGGCTATGGAAGCAGACGTACTGAGGGAGTTTCACAAATAGTAATACTACTGAGTGGGGGGAGATCTGGAGATGACATTAGAGCCCCCCTCAAACACCTCAAAGAAACGGGTGTTATTTTAATTGGGGTTGGAACAACGGACGCAGATACGCTGGAACTACAGACAATGTCTCACAAACCTAACTATGCCCTCAAAATCAATGATTATGACGAGCTTTCGACCATCCAACGGGATGTTTTATCATTGGTGGATGAGGTTTCTGTTAAAACAGTTTACACTGATCCCATAAAGAGTTTTGGTAAGGTAGTATTTCTCTTGCCTTCCCTGCTAAAACATTACTTTGTTAATCCTTAATAATACCACAATAATCTATTCACTATTGATTTTTCGTGTAATTATGTCTTATTTACATTTTTTATCTTGACAAGTTTACTACTACACCATATACCCTGTTTATAATTAGAATAGACTTTCACTTCTTTCTTTTTGGTGTCTTTGTTTGCAGATTCAGAGAAAACTGATGTAGTGTTTCTTATTGACGGCTCATCTGATGCTAGAAATGGCTTTGAGGGAATCCGTAGCTTCATGGAAAGAATTGTTGAAAACATGAAAGTAGAAGCAAATCATAACCGTGTGGCTTTGGTTCAATATAGCCGTGATGCCACAACCAATTTCTATTTGAATTCCTACTCCATCAAAAATGATGTGCTGAATTCCATAAGAACTATCAGGCACAAGTTGGGAAGGCCCCTCAACACTGGCAAGGCCCTGGAGTTTGTCCGAGAAAATGTGTTTTCTGCTTCAGTTGGGGGCAGACGTGCTGAGAGTGTGCCTCAATATTTATTTGTGTTTACTGGTGGAAGATCAGGGGATGATGTCAGAGGGCCGGCACAGTCACTCAGAGACAGTGGAATTAAGACCATTAGTGTTGGAACAACAAATGCTGATACTTTAGAACTGCAAACCATCTCTTTCAACCCATCGCATTCTTTCTCCGTCATGGATTTTAACAATCTATCTCATGATCCCTTATACTCACTTGCAAAAGATATAATGAGTGGTGCCCGGGTAACAACAGAAATCCAAACTCTTAACGGTAAGAAGCAGATATAAACACTCTAAAAAGACAAATTAATACAATTTTAAGCAAAGTCTTTCAAGCTTGGATTTATACAATGGACTGATAATTGTCAGATATAACCTTATGCTTACTTTGAACCTCTTGTATCAAATTTAATTGTTTTTTTTTAATCTATTGCAGGCACTTACGATGTTGGTGAGGTAGAACAACTAAAAGCTGATATTGTGTTTCTCATGGATGGATCTGATGAAATGCAGCAAAGTGCCAGGGAAATTCAATCTTTTCTCAAGGAATTTGTTGAACGAATAGATATTGGGCCAAACAAGGCACAGGTTGCTATTATTCAATACAGTGACGAACCGACTCAAGCCTTTAATCTGAAAACATACTCATTAAAAAGGGACATCTTGAAATATGTAAGCGATTTGAAGTTAAAAGGAGGCAAGCATGTGAACACAGGAAAAGCCCTTGATTATGTGGCAAGGAATGTCTTTACATCATCTGCTGGAGGCAGAGCTCTGACAGGAGTTCCTCAGATACTGATTCTCTTAAGTGGCAGAAAATCACAAGATGATGTCCAGGTTCCGTTGGAAGGTTTGAAAAATGCTGGAGTGGTACTTTTCAGTGTTGGAGTGGGAAATGCAGATTGGCTGGAGATGCAGAGTCTAGCACACAATCCCAGAGATGCATATCTGATCAAAGAGACTTCTGATTTTTCTGTTGCACGGCAAAAGTTGTTATCTCAAGTTGCTTCTCACAAAGCTTCAATCATCCCAAGTATAGGTGAGTGAAATCATAAAAAAAAAGTTTTACTTTTTTGTTAGCTGGGCATTTATGTCATTTGAAAAATAAAATTAATTGTGGTATTTTAGTTTCAGGTCCAAGTGTGAAAAGGGATATCGTTTTCCTTCTTGATGGGTCTGACGACAATAAGGATAGATTTACAGCTATGCGTGAATTTGTTGCCGAATTGGTGAGAGGCCTTGACCTGGAAAAGGGGAAGGATCAAGTTGCTATTGTACAATATAGTAACAATGCAGAAGTTAACTTCAACCTGAATACTTACCAAAATAGAGATGAAGTCATGACACACATAACAAACCTTAAGCAAAAAGGAGGAACGGCGCAATACATTGGAACTGCTCTAGAGTTTGTAAGAAACAATATATTTGTTTCAAAAGCTGGAAGCCGAAAACATGAGGGAGCAAAACAGATACTGGTCCTTATTTCTGGTGGTAGATCAAGAGATTCTCCTCGAGGACCATCAGTTGCTCTTAAGGCTGGTGGTGTTATTACATTTGCCATTGGATCAAGGAAGACAAATGTGGTTGAATTGCAGGGAATTTCTTCAGATCCAAACTATGCTTTCTTAGTCTCTGACTTTGCAAATTTTGGAAATATTCAACACACATTGGTGTCTCACATAAGGAGAATCAGTAGTCAAAAGGAAACTGCATCTGGTAAGATACTAACAGTTATCAGCAAATTCTATTTATATGATAACAGATTCTAGAAAGGATATTGTATTGCTTCCGGACAAATTAATTTAAAACTAAATTCATATTTTACAAAGCTTGAAAAATTATGCCCTTGATATGTTTAGCTCCTGTTTGTGCTTTTCAAAGAACTACTGCAAATACAGCCCCCCTGATCAATGTTTATTATTCATCTTTTCAAGTCGAGGGCAGCCTGCCCAAAAGGGATCTTGTGTTCTTGCTGGATGGATCTTATGGCACGCAAACTGGATTCCCAGCAATGCGTGACTTTGTTCAGAAAGTCGTAGAGACGCTCAATGTGGATGGCGACAGAGATCGAGTCTCAGTGGTTCAGTACAGCAGTGATCCAGCTGTCCAATTCTATCTGAACACGTACAAAACACAGGACGACGTCGTTGCTAATGTCAGGGGTTTGAGGCACAAGGGCGGAAGACCACTTAACACTGGAGCAGCGCTCCAATACTTGAGGGATAATGTCTTCACTGCCTCGGCTGGAAGTAGACGTCTGGAAGGAGTTCCACAGATGCTCATAGTCCTCAGCGGAGGAAGGTCCTTTGACAGTGTTGACGCAGCAGCCACCGCTCTGAAGGAGCTGGGGGTCTTTACACTTGCCATTGGAACCAGTGGCTCTGATAGCAGAGAACTGCAGAAGATATCCCATGGTCCCAATCAGGCGCTGTCTGTGTCTGATTTTACTGACCTTCCCAGTGTCCAACAGCAACTGCAGTCCTCAATGGAATCAGTGGTCATTGTTGCAACTCCAGAATCTCCCACAGTTTTAGGTATGTTTCCAAGTGTGGCCATTTGTAGTGGTGTCAGTTTAAATGATGTTTTTTAGGGATAACCTGAAGCTACAGTAGATGAGCTATGTAAACCAAGTGCTCAAAAGGGAAATGGTGGCATGCTTAATCACTCATAGTAGCCAAACATAGGCATTTTCAGTCATCTACAATCAATGTCTGTCCCCAAAACAAATGTCCCTTGCACATCGATTTTTTGTCTTTCTACGTTTGCTCAGTTGACCATGATGTTGCCGGGAAGGATATAGTATTCCTTCTGGATGGCTCTGATTACACAAGGAATGGATTCGCTGCCATGCGTGATTTTGTTCAGAGAATGGTGGAGGAACTTAATGTGGGCGAAAACAACGACCGTGTGTCAGTTGTCCAGTACGGGAGAGACACAGAGGCCCATTTCAAT
>OOFH01092552.1:0-11908 GCA_900323355.1 Merlangius merlangus
TAAATCCAAAACTGCATATGAGCTAACACACACAAACAAGCTACCAACACCACTCATCCCACAGTGTGCTGCGGAGGGTGCTAAATGTTTGTCGCTTAAGGTGTCGCAGCCTGCCACAGCCTCTCACCTCGAGCTTGGCAAACTTCTCCGCCTTGTAGCACGCATACTCCGCATTAATGAGCTTGGTGAAGAGGAACTCATGGAACTCCGGGCCCTGGGAGACAATCAAGTATTAGAGCATTTTTTAAGTGTAGCGTAGCGTAGCATAGTCTAGTGTCGTATGGTATAGAATAGCGTAGTATAGTAGTATCGTATACCCATAGTATAGTTTTGCATAGCAAAACACAAAGAAACGCACTAAATATGTTATTATATATTATATATATTTCCTATGTTTACATGACATATACTGTATATGTAAATAATGTTATGAAATATATGTTTTGTAAGCAAAGGAAATAACCCATTTATAAATGTGCTTAATTAAACATCAATCTTTGCGTTTTTTTCCAAATTGTGTTCCGTGTTGAATCGCAAGCGTTTTAATGAGATTCATCTGCAAAAGAATATTCAGTGCGCTGGTTACACTGGTTTCACATCATTACTCAAGCCGTGCCCTCAATATGGTGTGTTGATTTCTAAGAATAAACTCTAGTTAAAGCACACCCCCCAGTCTAGTGCATCACCCAAACCCCATGTTAGGTAAGGAGGCCTCTAACATGAGGGGAACACATTAGAATTAGGAAGACACGATTAAGAGTGCATTTAGTTGTGATGCTATTTTTGACAGGCGTTAAAGCCCGGAAAACGAATACAACTCTCAGAGGTAATTTAGCATTCACCAAAAAGGTGCTTTGGATGAATGTCATTGGCAAAAGGTAGGGCTTGTGGAAATCTTGCATACAGGTAGACGGCAGACATCGGGGTTTGATCCCAGAACCTTTTGTGTGGGAGTCAAAGACCGTGACCCAGACTATCCTGAGACTGCACCAGGCTTCTTCACTGTTGTACAGAGGGCCACCATTTAACCTAAGAGGACTCCAGCCAAGGGGAAAGAGGAAGACTTTGGCCACGTTTTAGTGTCAAGCTGGTTCGTCTATGAGTTATGACCTCTGACCTTTTTGAAGATGGCCGGGTCAGGCAGAGCGGGTCCAAAGAACGGTACGTCATCTCGGGCCGTCACCGACACCTGGCAGTAAAGAGACACAGGTTAGCGCACTCTGATGCCACACTCAATCCATCAATCAAGCTATCAAACTTGATTTATATGGTGTCTTTGTGTGAAACAGCAAAAGGAAGTGACGTACAAGGCAATTAACACAACAGGAAAGAAAAGGGGTTTAAACTGACTGTCCACCCAGATGCACAATAGATATACCTACCAGCCTACTGTACCAATTTGTTGGCTATCAATCCTAATGAAAATAATAATTTTGAGTAAATATAATAATAAATTGGACTTGTACACCGCTTTTCTTTAGGCATCTCAGAGACAATATCTCTTTTAAAAAAACTAGGAGGCTTCAAAGAAAAACATAAGAAAAAAAAATCAGCCTTCTAGGTAGGTGAACATTCCTTGGTAGTGTCAACATAGATGGATGATATATTTTGTGATTTCACCAATACCTTTTGAACTAGCCTTTTAAAAAAGACAAACCCCAGCCAGGCTACCATCTGCTCGTATATCGCCCACAGTACACTGTGCAGGTGGATCTGTTTTTGTTGTTAATACATTTCCTCCAGGGCTCACCTTATAGGTGACATCTTGGCTGCAGGCGTTCTCCACCTGCACCACCACGTAGGCGTGCAGGAAGTTGGAGGCTATCATGTCCGGAACAAAGGGCGTGTTCTCCTCTTGGAACACCACTGCCACGATGTCATTTCCTATGTGCCTCTTTCTCTGCAACTGGAACGGAAAAACACAGGCTAGGGATCAACCGACATCATTGACCGACATCATCGACTGAATTCATCGACTGAATTCATCGCCGACATCATCAACCAAATACATCGACCCACATCATCAACTGACATCATCGACCGACATCATCGACCGACATCATCAACTGACAACAATTTATAACGATATTCCTCAAATGTCCCCATCCTTAAATATCTTCATAAATAATGATTGGTTTCTATTTTTGTATACAATTTTGTAATTTTGCATTCATATTTGAAAATAAAGGAGGAAGGAAAATGTATAACATTGAACACTATGGGCTTGAATAAAAATAAAAAAGGAAAAGGGAAAGGGTCTAACCCTAACCCAACAATTACACCTCTCTGACCATGAACATAAGAAACTTGAGAGAGTCGGAGTTGCTTCCTCCTTAACACCTAATCAAGAGGAACTGCAACCCTCATAAATAGGAACATTAATTTGATCAATACTAAGAAGACACTTGATCCCATGGGCAGGTTTGTGTTTGTGGAGAGGCATATGTAGCCTGGAATGTTGGTCACTATTGAACATCTACGTATGATCCTAACTTCAACGAGTCAACGATCCAGCACTTATTCAGAATAGTTGCCTCCATACAGCACAAGCATCTGGTGTGCTGCTAATGAAGGCGATTTCCATTTTTTTCTGGACACAGTTCTTGATAGATCCTCTGATGAACCACTTTCTCTTACCAAGGGATCAAAGTTAACAAATTAATTCATGAAGGACTACAACTTGACAGATGTTTGATAGTTGGTTACGGCCAGGAGACAGGAACTACTCTTTCATTCACACCCTCATGGTATTATTATCCAACAATCAGTGTCATAGAGGTTTGGACCTGCGATATCTTTCTCTGTTATTGAGCGATCACTCCCCCTTGGTTCTTCTATTTCCATGCCAAATAAGATAAATGCATCCAATAGACGCTTAACCCTTTGCTCCTGAAGCAACCATAATTAGTCAAGTTTTCTTAAACTAACAAAAAGACACTCTGCATAGCTTATTTTTCTTGGGTTCATTCTCTCAGGCCTATTCACAAACCAAGGAAAGCCTACTGAAGGGTGTCTCCTATTGGCCAATCTCCCTTGGATTTGCTCATGGCCTGTTCAAGGAGGAACATTATTTTCTACGCAAAGGGATTGAAAGATTAATATTGCACTGAAATTCAAAACGCTTGAAAATCATATCAGATGAAACCAAGTAAAACGATAGAACATTGGTAAACAAAAAAGATGAATATAATAACTTGGATAAATACCAAACAGAGAAAATCATCACAAGGTCTAAACAAACATACTATGATCGAGGATAAATAGCTAGTAAAGTGTTGGCATGGCAGTTGAAAACAGAAGAAAGCCAGAGGACAGTTAATGGAAGTCACCGATGGCAGAATCTCAAACAATCCCACGGTAATGATTTATGCTTTTAAAACATATTATTGTTTATTGTATACTGCTCAGCCAAGTGGTGACAGGTCAGCAGTTGATTATTTCCTTTCCCCACTTAATCTACCATGTTTATCTAACGAGGACGGAAACACCCTTCTTTAATTATCTGAATTAACTGAAGCTGTTAAATTGTTAACCCTGAATAAATCTCCAGGAGAAGATGGTTTCCCTCTTGACTTTTATAAAGAATTTTAAGATCTCTTAATTCCCTGCTTAATGGAAATCCTCAAATCAGCCAGGGAAGAAAAACGATTTCCTGGATCATTCTCTCAGGCCTATTCACCAACCAGGGAAAGCCCCACTGAATGGTGCCTCCTATTGGCCAATCTCCCTTGTGAATACAGATTATAAACTAGCAACTAAGATGATCTCCAGGATGCTGGAGACATATCTTCCCAGTTTTGTAAATTCTGAACCAAACTGGGTTTATAATTAACAGACTCTCCGCTAATAACCTCAGTCGATTTTTTTATATTATCCATTTTGTGAAGAAATGACCTACCCAGCATTGCACTCTGCCTCGGTTCCCGACAAAGCCTTTAGACCAACCAAAATATACTTATCTCTTTAGGGTTCTCCAAAAATGTGGTTTTGATAGTCAATTTGTAGAATAATAAAGTATTTGTATGTATCCCCCAAGGCTAGGATCACGGTTAATAGGATTACTTCAGACTATTTCCCCATCCTTAAAGGCCATAGACAGGTATGCCCACTAAGTCCCTTTACACTCGCCCTCGAACCTCTGGCGGAGACCATAAAATAGACCTTAATATATGCCGCTGTGAAACCAAACTTCTTATACACAAAATAACACTTTTTGCAGACGACATTCTTCTTTTTTCAACCAATTTTAAATGCTCTCACGTCCATTTGCTAGATATGTTGAACTTTTACAGCTCAATTTCTGATCATAAGATTAACCATGACAAGAGTGAATTACTACCTCTGCTTGTATTTATCTTTGACACCCCTCAAAACAATTTTCCCTGTAAAATGGTCAACGGGCTTAAGTACCTGCGTGTCTTGGTGCATAATAATCCGAATTACTTATGAAAGCTTAAGTCTGTTGCAGTGGATGGAAAGTGGATGGAAAGTGAATCAGAAGTATTATGCATAACCCTTTCATTTATCACTTGTTTTGGCGATATTGTCACCCAAAACTCCCCTCTGGGAAAATGTGTGCCCCTATCTTGTTCCAGAACACTTTGAGTCTCGGCCTCAAAAGGGTATCACTTGCATCGCACATTGTTTTATGGATGGGAATTGTATGTCCGTCAAGCAATTAAAGCAGAAATATCAACTACGTGATAAAGACTTTATAAATATCTACAGTTAAGAAGTAATATAAGGGTTAATCGTCAAGGACAGGGGGAACCTAAATGAGATGTCTCCCATTGCAGTTATTTTTCATGATGGTCAACTGTATAAAACCACCAGATAAGGTGTATGAAGCCCTGTTAGTCCTTCTGTTAACCTGTGAACCGGACAGATCTAGACATACTGTAGGTGGGAGAGGGACTTAGGAGTGGGACTAAGGTATAGAGATACACCCAAAACTGGGGAGGGATTAAGGTAGAAAGGGTGTAACATGTACTCTGAACTCAAGATATAGATTGATTGAGGTTAACTTTAGCATTGGATTTATTTCCCCCCCTCCAAGCTACATGGTTCAGCCCCAGTTTCTCCCCCATTGTTTTAGATGTGATCTGGAAGACAGAACTTTCCTTCATGCCTCTTGGCAGTATAGTTAACTACAAGGTTTCAGGCGGGGGGTCTGTGATGCTTTATCCACAATTCACAGAGTTACTAATCCAATGGACCCTGAGAGATGCCTTTTGGGCGAATGCACAAATTCTAATCTTTATTAGTTATTTCATCACAGAGTTATTTTTTCAAGCTAACAGAAATCTCAGTGGCCAATGCCAAACATGTATTGCAATGAAGTGGAAGTTAGATCTCCCATTAGCAGTTGGAATGTGGCTGTCAGAAGTAAACAACTGCATTCCTCTGGAAAGAATTACCCACTCACTAAGGAATACGATCCAACTTGTTTTTATAAAAGATATGGCAACCTTTCATCGACTCCAAGATGAATCTTCCATTCCACATGATGCAATGATCCTCTGCGTGGTATCTCTGCTCTCACCACACTAGTGGTATAAAATAACATTCTACAGTGGTAAAGGCTAACCTATCTCTCCATTTAGAGACGTCTAATGTACTGCAAACGTTTTTTGTATTGTCAATGTGTGGCTGTATGTTTGTATACTATTTGAAAAACAAAAAAGGAAATTAGAAAAGGAAGGAAGGAAGGAAACAATCCAAGTAGAGGCTTCAAAAGCAATTAGGAGGCAGGGCGTGGAGAATAGATAATAATGTCCCACATAAAGGGCAGAGAAGCATCCTTTACCGTTGTTTCATCTCCTAAACACCCTGAGACCTTACTCACTTCGAAGGAGGTTATTGGATGCGGGATTCATTGGGGAGATTCAGACAACAGATTCAGAGTGATAAATACGAAATATGCCAGAGAAAGACGATGCACTTTCATTTTTTTGCTGTTTGGACCAAGGCCGAGAGGAATATACAGATTATGTTCTGTTATAGTCATAAGAGAAACACAAATCAATAAAGATTCAGGAACTTTTGTTTTTTAGCACATTCAACATTGAACGAGAAATACCAATAACTGTTAAATCAGACATTAGTATTATGTAATAATTCAGCATTGCCTCAAATGTTTATACTGCAGATTTATGGACAGTTCTGTTTGGCTGCTTGATGCGCAATCGCTTTATGGCCATAGATAGATACATAGCCGGGATAACTCGATAGCCATATATTACTGGATTACTTTATAGCCTCATGTCCGGAGGGCCATGATGCTTGTTAGAAGAATCGTTTTTTGTAAAACCCAGCAAGCTTCCAAAGATATTGTCCCTTAAGGCATGGATATCAGAAAATATAACAGAGTCAAAGCAACATTGAAAATGAAACGTCAAATGTAACAAGCTATTCAGGAAAAGGGGGACACGTATTTTCAACGCACATTCTCTTCATCAACACAAATTGGCCTTGGACTGAACATGCTCTCTGCATTTCAAACAAGCAACAAGCAACGCTCATAAAAAAAGCCCAAGGGTTGCCAAAGCTGAAGCTTTAATATATAAGTATATTAAGCTAGTGGTAGCAATGGTAAGGTTTTAAAAGATTTATAGAAAAGCACTGTGCATAAAAAGCAGTGTGAGGGAAGTCACACGGGGAGAAGTGTTACTGTGTCGGGTTGGTTGACAGCAGGTATTCAGGAGCAGCGTGAGGTTCCCCGGTTCTCACTATGTGCTACTTTACCCCCACCGCGACCTGCAGATGGACCGCTAATTACACAGCCATCACGCACGGTCGGGGGTCTTCACAACGAGCACCGAACCTACCGTGACTGGAACTTACTCCGGAGACACGGTGGGGCTCTGGTTATGGGTGATGATAAATCTTTTCCAACATATTGTAATGTTATTGTACATTGTACACCTCATTTTGCATCACTAATTTGCCTCGCTGTTCTGCATGTCATATTCCATATATCATAATGTTCGACATCGTCACAATAATATTGCAACAGCGGATTCAAATCATATTCATATTCATCCTTGTACCATAGCAGTAATCCCATAGCATCAGGTCGCGAGAGTATTTCTGAATTTCATCTTTTGTTCGGATGATGGCATAAGAGGATGTGACTAAGACGCCCCCTTGGCTCTTTGACATTAGGATTTTTGGTCATACGTATTTCGAAAGGTCTGAGTGGCCTTCTCCGCCAAACCTCGGCTGTCAACTGTCCGCCTCGGCCCGAGAGGAAGATGAGGTAACCCTGAATCATCTCACCGAAGGAAGCCTCAAATGAACACAAAACTAGTAAAAAGACCTTGTAGATTAAATCAGGAGAGTACACTTGTCTCTTTAGTAGACTGGAGCAGCAAGGACAGCATTAGAAAAAAAGTAATCTGAGCTTTCATGTTTGTATTACGCTAAGCTTTTGGTTTCAGCCTGTAGATTTCAACGGCACCAGCTGTTTTGTTATCAATAAATGGGATACCAGACGGAGTTCATTAAACAGCAGCTCATTGGTGAAAAAAATAAACACTAGATTCTGTTCTCTGCACCAATATCAGAACTTGAAATGGGAAGTCAACTCATGTGGGAGTTTAGTACAAAATGGGAAAAGGGGACAGCTGAGCCTTTGTGTCGTCTATAAACCGGCATGCTTATCATTGCATAAGCCTCACGCTTTTACACACCCACACACACACAAACACACAAACACACGCACGCACACAAACTTTTGCGGTAGTGCATCGAAATTGCAGATACATGTGTGTTAGGAGCAGGTAGGGGCAAAGACATCTTGCAGATGGATTTCACCATACACTTGGGAGTGTCAGTCAAACCCTACCCACTATAGTATCCTACCTGGTGTTAATCATGCTACTACTGCTGCCAAAGTGTGACAGCCATTTGCGCTACAACAATCCCTCTATTCGATCTCGCTCTTTGTGCAGCCAATCTCCTTGCCTTCCCTGCATTACTTTGTTCCTCATTATGAGACAAAGGGGATCATGAGCATGCACAGCGATGGCGCTCTCTGTTTGTTAGATCTACTGAATGATCACATTAGTGCTCCATTATGTTAGAGTTCCAATGCTGAAAACATGTCCAGCGGTCCAGCGATGGATCAGTTCACATTCAAATGTTGCACCCGAGTTAAAACGTAACGTAAGAAGTTGAGGTACCTGCTGTGAGTCTCCCTCTGTGTAGGGCAGCTTGGTGGAAACATGGAACATGATCTCCTTGTTGTGGAAGTTAGTGTAATACGACTCGGTCCCTGTCTGCCCGTGGGTGACGTCCAGACCACCACGGAACCTGGGATGAGGAACCAGGAAAGGAGGGCGAGGAGAGAGGCGTGAAACGATGACCGAATGAACACCGAGAGCGGAGGAGAGATATGGGGACACAGGGGACGGAGGTAGGCGGGAAGAGGAATAGGCGAAGAGAAGATAAGAGAACATGAAATAGATAAGGGTGAGAAATAAAGAGAGCAGAACAGAGGAGCGGGAATGTCCCCCACATAGCAAAGAGGAGATGAGGAGAACAGGGAACAGGGAAGAACGTGAAAGAGATATGGAGGAAGAAATAAGAAAATGAAAGACATGAGGAAGAAGGGAGTACAGACGAGGAGAGAGGGGACGCACAGAGAGGAGGGGAAGCCTCAAGGAGGGAAGAGAGAAGGAGGGAGGAGAAAAGAACAGAGGATGGCGGGAAGAGAAGACGAGAGAAGAGAGGCGGAGAGGAGAGAGACATGGTTCGGGAAGCCGTCCTCGGTGCGGCGAGAGAGCGAGGCTTCTAAAGCACTCCAGAGCTTTTATCCGTCATTATGGGATAGACGAGGGCACCTATGTACGTCCAATGACAATGTCAACAGTGACTACAGAGAGCATGGGACTAACTCTAGAGAATCAAAAGAAATAATAGCGTGGCATGACAGAAGCCCTGGTGGCCTCATTCCTTTACAGCAAGGGGGGATGAACAAACAAGCTGCCTGGAGTTTGATGCATGATCTAGGAAGTTGCTGGTAGAGAATAGCAGAGGGCCAATTAACGCAGGCTCCAAAGGGAGAAAGAAAACAAGTTTTAAGGTTACCCTTTGAAATCATGGAGCTCAATCTTCTGGCCCAGAAACTCCAGAAACTCCACAAAGGCAGGACTTTCATCCATGTTCCCAAACAGTTCTTCTTCGGTGGTCTGTCAGGGTTGTTAGCAATATAAACAACAGAAACTGATATTTTACTTTGAAAGTGAACAACAACTGCGACGACCGCTCGGTAAGGAAAGATTAAAGAGGTTGCTGAAAAGTCCCACTCACCTGGCTGAACTTCTGATAGACCACGCCGAACTTGAAGTTGTTGCTGATAACGTGCTCGTCAAAGGTGACGATGAGTCTGGAGGCCTGGGAACAGAGAGAATAAATAAAGCAGTTCATTTATGGCCTGGATCAGAAAGCCTTTGGCACGCCATGTTGGAGGTGAAAAGAGAGGGAGATGTAGGAGGTATATATGTTGATGTAATGCAGATACATTTAAATATGCGCAATCACTGCTGGATTGCGGTCACTGAGGATTGACGGGAGTGACTGAAGATGATCACCTTACTACCATCTGACCCATCCCAATCAAACTAGCAATAATCTTGCTGTTATCCTCTTTACCATCTACAATTCTATTATTCTTACGAGTACTCCATTGACACCTATTTTCTGTATATCTGTTGTTGCCTTGTCTATTTTTCTTATCTCTTTCTCTTTTGTTTATTCTACTGCTGTGCCGTACCGGCTGCTGTGGCACCACACTTCCCGTAGGAGATCAATAAAGCAAAAAGAGTCTTATCTTACCTTCGGGTACAGAACCGGGTAGAATCGATCCACATTCACCTCCTCACAAACGAGCTGGGGGCAGAGGAGGGGAGAGAAGGGTTACGTTACAGCGATGGAGAGAGGACGTATGGGGAAGCTGCAGGGGTGTGGGTGTCCTCTCTTACCTTGGCCATCTGAACCACGTTGGGGAACTCGGTCAGGCAGGAGATGGGGATGACGTCGTGGTGGGTTTTGAACTTGGTCCTGAAAACAGAATCGAATGTTATTCCATCTATGATTCTCGTGTTTTCTTTGGGACTCCTCTGACAATAAGATTGGATTTCAAACCCAGGCCCACACATAGACCCTGTTATCCACACAGAGCCACATAACAACACCAAATGTCTTTTGTCCTTCTAAAGGTTAATGGAACCACGCTGATGTCGCACTCTTTTGAGACCAGCCACATTCACGCTTTTATTGTAATAAGCAAATAAAAAGCTTATTTCACCTCCCAAATGACCTGCAGACCCGCATGTGATGCTACCTCTCATCAATCTCTTTCCAGCTAAACGGGGGCTGGCTCACGGGATCCAGGCACTAGCATCACACCCCATTAGCTACGCTCAATACATAACAATAAACACAGGGGTGGAGGCGACGCACCACCCTCTTCCCAGGCCATCTGTGAGGCGTGAGTGTCATAATGAAACAGGATGTAGTGAGATATACTACATCCTGTATTGACCAGACCCAACCCAACTCCAAGCTGTGCTTCTCTATGCATTTTGTCCCTTCACAACCAACAAAGTCGGTTTTGTAAACCACAATAAATAGCAAAGTACAGATTTTAGTCCATTGTTCTTTCTATTTCACAATTATCATGTGAGCGGAGAAGGGAGCAGTAACCCGCTGGTAGGCTAACCACAGACACCTACCCACTCCATTACATCTATCAACAAGGTGGCAAAACGGCTATTCAAATCTATAGTGCAGCCGGTAGGGTACTAAAATTTATTCACGGGCTACATGAGGCATCGAGGAGAGGCATCTCTCTCTCTCTCTCTCTCTCTCTCTCTCTCTCTCTCCGTTCCCGCGTCGTGTCCTAAACACATTTCGATGTCTTTAATGTAAGATAATCAGCCAAGACTGAAGCACAGCACATTGGTTCCTGAGGGGTTTGTTTGCTGATTTGGTTTTCCCATCAAGTCGAGGCGGGGCTGAACAGAACGGCAGAGCAGGTTCCTGGGATCCGGTTTTCCTCAGCCGTGTTCTGGTGTGTGGAGATTCTACTGCTGTTCGACAATCCTGGCACTTAATGTGCGCACTTATTGTACGTTGTGCATCCTGGCACTAATAAATAGTCCTTAGCATTGTGTAGCATCTTATCCTAGCTATCTGTGTTGTATATGGGGAATAGGTTAACCTAGTGATGGTTAGTTCTTGGCACCAGCTGTCGGTACAGTAAGGTTGTTCTATGAACATCCTTACTGTACCGACAGAGATACATTGTTGCTTCTCTTTCTTCTGACAAATGGGCTTATTTTAAGTGCCTTTGGATAAAAGCGTCTGCTAAACGGCCTGAATGTAAGAACGTCTGAGGAAGGGCAGGGCCATCCCACCAGGGAATGGAACGCTACGGGGTGAGGAACACCTTCTAGGGGGGATCGGAGAGGAGCTCGTCTCTCCCAGCTCAACAGATGAAGCTGGGAGAACATGGTTCTGGATGAGCCGTGAGGTTAGGACCTGGAATGGAAGAGAGAGAGACAGAGAGACAGACAGAGGGACAGACAGAGAGACAGAGAGATACAGAGAGACAGACAGAGAGAGAGAGAGAGCTACAGACAGACAGACAGAGAGAGAGAGAGAGAGAGAGAGAGAGAGAGAGAGAGAGAGAGAGAGAGAGAGAGAGAGAGAGAGAGAGAGAGAGAGAGAGAGAGAGAGAGAGAGAGAGAGAGAGAGACAGACAGAGGCAGAGAGAGAGAGAGAGAGAGTCAGAGAGAGAATCGATGTGTTTACAAACAAGAGACAGACAAACACAAATAACAGTAAGAGGATATGAATGCACACATAAAGAAATCCAATACAGATCCGGTTATGATAGAACCCC
>OOFH01092559.1:0-17460 GCA_900323355.1 Merlangius merlangus
GAGCCTGGGGCCCCAGAAGGGGTGGTTGGTTGTTAGCCCCACCACCTTCGACCCTCCAACACACTTCTATTATTTTGGAAGAGAACAAAAACAACAGCCACAGAAGAAGGCAAGTAGGGAGTGAGTGGGGCGCTTCTGAGTGCTGCTCAAAGAAAGAAGGATCACTTCTTTGAGCCCGGGCGTTGTGATTCGCCTTTGAATGCGCCTCATTTGTTTGATGCACCCGACTGTCCTGCTAAGCGTTCATCAAAAGAACGAGATGGTTTGAGGTATCGATTTTATCTTGGTGGAACAACAATGTTGAAGTTTTAGAAGCACATTGTTGTTTGATGTGTTCAAATGCATTGTGGGATCTAAGAGAGTGCACCATTAATAACATATTAATCAAATATTGATTTTGGTATCTGCAACTAACTAATCGTGAAAGTTAGCATTCATCTATTAAAAAATGCTGAATAAATACACAAACGTGAAATATACGTGAAAAGCCATTGCTTTATTATATTATACATGGCAATCAGGGGGATCATTCATCACAATAATAACTCTGGACATTTATGTGTACAGCCCTAGATACGATCGCAGCAAGAGTCAGACTTCCTTCCTCTAGTGGAGTAATGACACAGAATTCAGGGTGAGAGGGCTGGATGGAGCAAAGATCTATTCCTGGAAATGGATGCTTCTGCTTTTTAATCATCAATTACTCTGGAAATAACCACAGGCACAGAGCTGGTGTCCAAGATGAAGTGGCATACTTGCATGTGTCACACATCCACTTATCAATAATGTAGGCTAGTACACATCAATGTATGCCGTCATGATTATTTTAACCCCGAAGGTGACATTGTGACAGAACGGATGAGATACAAGGGATAGTTTGGTCAGCTGTCTCCTCTGAAGTGTAAACACGCCAGACGTGGGGCGTATTTAGACTTCCATTTATGGACTGGTTTTCGGAGGAATGTACCATATGTGGGGGAGTGTGAGGGGGGTGTTGGGTTGAGGAAAGCTCTTTAAACATTCCATCGTATACGGATGTTACATCTAAATAATTTCAATGTTTGAAGTTATTTCTTACTGAATTTAGGTTTTTGGATCCATATTAATTAATTATTAGACTTGATTGATTTAAGAATTGATTATTTAATTAAACAGCAGGAACTGCCTGCTATTTGGAAGGAGTCCACTTCAACAAAAAAATCCACATTATGAAAGACATATCATACTTACATACAATAAAAACATTGACACCTCTCATTGGTTCACAAGGAAGGGCACCAATCATTTTGTTGGTTTTATCCTTAAGGCAGAACAGCGAGAGAAAGGTATTTGGAAAGATGATTTCTCCTATTCCAATAAACCTTCCCATAACATGGCTTTTGTCTGTGCCAATGGTAACTTAGACATTTCTAACCAAAGAGCAAATTTTCATTAGGGCTCACTCCTCCCACCAAAAAAACCCCAGAAGGAGAAGGAGAAAGAAGAGAAAATGTGTTGGTTCAAAAGGAAGGGGAAATTTGAACCATGTGTGCTACCCCCCACTTCTTCGTCGTAAAAAGCAGTTTTGGATATTTCTATTTTTTAACAGCGCAGTAATCGGCCTTGTTGTGGCTAATGTACGTGCTATCTACTCTTTGTTGTCCAATAAACATTGCAGCGATTAGACAATGGCAGAACATGTAACTTGGACCAATGAATCAATCTAGCATTGTGTTTCTTAACTAGGGTTATACCAAGTGCACTGTTGCTAGCATCTGTAAAAAATCTGCCTTTTGATTGTCCATTTTTTAATACATATTTGTTACATGGCTGGGGTCTAAACTATTAACCATGCCCTATAATCAAATGTATTTGCATTCCATGCAAACGGATGACATTGTTTTCATCATTTCCCCCTTGAAGATTCCCTTTGTGATAAACCAGTTTTGTTATCTTTCTTTTCTCTGTCAGCAACAGACCATGTTTCCATGGAAACCGGACTGCCGAAAGCCAGCTGTCCAAAGTGAGATAACATGGCAAGCTGAGTTGTGAGAAAGACTTATAGATTCCCGGTATATTTCCATAGGTTACCAGCTAGGTTTAGTGTTGGCATCGGTTGTCCGTGTTTACCTAACTATTTATAGCTTCTGTTTACTATACCATTTAGCAGAAGCATTTATCCAAAGCGACTTGCATTCAGAAACATGTCATAAAGAACTGAGTAAACTCGCACTTCGTCATTAATGAGTAAGTTAACTTGTACTTTGTCGTTAATGAGCAAGTAAGCCCCACTTGCTCATTAATGGCATCACGCTACACGATAATCACAATGTGTTTTTGTTGGATTGTGTGGATGTGTGTTGGTTCCCAAACTAAATGGCTCATCTATAGTCCTGTCTGAACTGGACATAATTATGAACAGTAAAAAAAAGAATGGTTCCCCAGAAAAGGCCAGTTTAGCTGCAAATATAGAAACGCTACATTTCCCTTCAGACATGTTGTAATCAATCAGCAGAAACACTCTACATTTACATTTTTGCATTACGACATCACCTAATTTGTCATTGTTAAGCACGCGTCTTGCTAGTGTTTCATTACATTGTGCCAATGTGTGCCCTATGGCATGGGGTTTTTAGATAGAACGCCATCTGTTTGTTCTGTGTTCTCCGAGTGCCAGAAGAACCCAAATGCTTGTGTTTGTAATGTAGAAACAGCTAGCCCTGGATGTTTACATTCCTATCCCTAAAGGCAAGAACGTGTTTGGCAAGCTGTGTTTCAGCTCTGGCGTTAAATAAACCGGCATTAAACGTAGCATGTATCCCCTTTGAACACAAACCTAGGGCTCCCTAACCCTACCCCTGCATTTGACACACACAAACAAATCCTTTGAACATGACCCCCTGTCTGAAGGTGAGGCTGATGCACACTTCCGGGCAATCTCTGTGAGGAAAACAACGGCAATAGCATAGGAGAACGTGTGCATCGCTTTCCTTCTGAATAACTCAACGTCTAATAAGTTGCCATGACAACCAAACTGACTTGAGGGGCCTTGGTCTGGTTGAGTTTGTGGCTGAAAAGCCTTACATTTCCTCTGCAATCTGTCTGGGAGATTTATTGCACGAGGAAAAACATGCAATGTCGATTCTACGCCCTTCCTGGAACGGGTCGAAGATCTCACATGTCGTAGCGTGTCAGCGTTGGTTCAATATTAGTACGAGGGGTGTTAGAGCCATTTAACGGGCTCATTGTTATATATTCAATGCAATACTAGAAGGAATTGCGTTTCTTTCATTATTTTCCTGCTTCACTGCTAAGCCGACACATATTCTGCAATACCTTGGGTTCAATAACTGCTGAGCCTAAGATACGGGCATACCATTCATAATTGTTAAGGTTCTGACACCGTGGCCTCGGTCAACCAACGGCAAACCTTGACCGAGTGTTTCCGCGTACAGGCACTTGTTTAAGCGTGTGAGAAAATGAGCCTCGTTTCAGGGCCATAATCCGCCTGTTAATATGCACTCCATGAACGTAATAACCCACTACTTGACTTCTGATATCCTTACGACTTGACTCCCATTCAGGGCTTTCTTTTTTTGACTGTTTATTAGGGCTTTGGCTATTGCTTGGCTGAGAAGGAAGCCAAACGAAACCCAAAAAAGCACTGTTCTGCTTCTTTTCATGTGACAGTTTCAACGACTCCCCCGCTGTCTCGCACTCTGCCAAAGGAGGACATGAAGAGGAATGAGCAGCCACGTCTTCTGGGCGCTGCCATGGCCAGTCATGTGCGGAAGGAAGGAACACAGGCCATTATTAGTAACACGCACGCACGCACCCAACAGCAGAAAACGGGGAGAGGTGAACTGAGCCAGAATTGGATTTGAGTCGGTCTCCGTATTTGCTGGCAGCACTAAACGGAATCAAACGGAAGCAACATCTAACTCTACTCAAAGTTATATTCTATCCTCAACACTTGGACAGTGCGGTCGATTCCAAATAGATGACGGACACACACATATTTAATTGATTTTTAATAATGGGATTCATTGGCACGTTATCCTGTTGTAGGCACGGATCCTGAGAGCTGAAGGACGTCTCGACGGCAACAACAATGCGATGCCAAGTAGGACGGGGGTTCAAAACCATATACGATGTGCACAAACACAGGCTCAATGATGTCATGATGCAACCACAAACAAACAAGAGCCCGACACAGCAGGTGGGCGTTATGCTGGTGATCCTGATACTGCCTATACTACCGAACTCAGTGGTGGTAGATCCATGGAGGATAACGAGAGCCCGTGGCCCCTTGGACTCCCGGGTCCTGCCTGTTCCTGCCTCTTCTGTTTAATTATGAACATCTAATTAAAATGACCTTCATCTCGCATGGCTTGTATCACACAAGGCAAACACGTGGCACACGCGGACACACGCATGCACATGCACACACACACCAACACACACAAACACACACACACACACACACACACACACGCTGACATTTTAATATCGATTTCTACGGCCGCCACCAGAGGGAAAGATCACGACGCTCGTGAGACGCAGGAACCGCGTCGGGATGAGTGGGTGACAAACGACAGGGACACAAATAGTGGCACGATGTCAAAAGGCCAAAACGTGACATCCCGGGATAAACCACACAAGGGCTCTGCGGTTTTATTTCCCCCCCCCCAACTGCATGGGCTGAGAGGCAGGAGCAGCGGGGTGGCAGCGGCCTAAATGCCACGTCTGCCTCACCGGGGAGGGCCGTCGGGGGTGCATTGACAAGCCCACAATGCACTGAGACTCTGCAAGGCCCGTAATAAAAGTACCCAGCCCCAGACAGCAACACAATAGCAACTGTCATATGCTCACCTAGGCACATCACTGCTCTTTGGACTCTGTGGTTCTGGATGCGCCCGCGCGTGTGCGTGCGTGCGCGTGCGTGCGTGCGTGCGTGCGTGCGTGCGTGCGTGCGTGCGTGCGTGCGTGCGTGCGTGTGTGTGTGTGCACTACTTGTCTATATAGATAAGAGAATGCAAGGTACCTGAAGCCGTTTCTCTCCTGCTGAGAGAATCCTCCACAACAGCTGGGTTATATTTTCTCCCTCCTCACCCGGCCATCTTCTTTTACAGGAATATTCCCTTTTGTTCAGTCGACTGCCTGTCGTTCTCACTTCATTAGGCCCTGGGAATAAAATAAAGAATGTCATGATGAGCACGCCTGACAACCTGCTGGATAAAGATACAGTAGCTGCTTCTTTCCTGTAATCAAGGCAATAGTGTATCCTAGCCAGGTGCGTTCCCTAGACTCACACACATTCGCCAAGCCATCGATTCATGTTATTTGTTTATTTCATCAAGTCGAGGAGGACGAATTTGAGGAAGAAGGAATCTTGTAATTACGGAGGGATTATACATTACCTCTGACATTTGCAGAGCATTTTTAGTTTGATGTGTATTAATTAACAAGCGAGGTACTCTTTTTAGCACCTAATCAGCCCGTGGTGGATTAGCCCAGGCTCATGCAAAATGTATTTCATGATTCAGACTGCGTGGAAGCAGGCCATGAATAACCAGACCGCCAGATAAAATTCAGACCGATGTTAATATGTTCCGCATGCGTTGTACTATTTGCCGCTATTTAGAGGCATCACGATCAAATGCTAGGCTGTCCGAAATAGCAATGATCCACCATTTATATTATTGATCTTAAAGCGTATTGCAATAGATATTTAAGGGAATTAAGGAAAATCAACAATTTGTAAAGATAATATATTGTAAAACATGTGCACAAATTACAAGTTATAGTTAAAGGTATGATTTCAAAATCGTTTTACTTAGTATTAAGTATTAAGCCAGTGTCACACGTTTCACTGTGACTGACCTTTCGTAGTGAGAGAATTAAGTTGCAGGGCAGTTCTATTTATACAGCGACATCCCATTGTTTACATGTTAATAACAGCCATTGTCCTAACCTCCTCAAATTTGTAACGCAACGCCTTCACCTCAGAGGCCAAACAAATCAAGGAAGCCTGAATTGAGAAAAAGTATCTGACCAATTTTGAAAATTGTCCCTTTGCATTCTTCATAAACCTCATGCACCAAACAGGCTACAGGCAAATTGCCCCAAACATGAGTTAATGCATTGTATCACTTGCACCATGAATTGTGAAATACATGGGCAGTAGAAATTACTATAGCAAATGTTTGCTATAGTAAATTCCTCTGAAAAATGTGTGACAAAAGTGTTCCCACCTCTTCTATCAGCACGTCAAGTGTGATGAAAGTTACCTTTACAGCCGCTATCCTTAAAGGACACATCCAGTTACGAACACATAGCAGCATACATACAACTGAGGGGGCATCTTCTCAAAAGGATCACATCTCGAGCATTCTGCTAGTCCTTTAAATAGAACATAAAACTGCTCAAGAGCGACAGTTAAAGAATGAAGCATGAAGCATTAAGATACAGTACACTCTACCAAGGTGTGCCGTACAGTGTACACAGTATAGTGTGGAACGTTGTACCAAATCATGATGGTTCTCTCAGGAGAATATGGATTCTCGTAGGCTTATCTTTACCTCCTTTATAGCCATCAGCCATGAAGGGAGAGTGGGGTGAGACACAATGAGTACATCATAGAATAATCGTGATTAATGCCTGCTCTTAATTGATCATCTGGGATCTGATTAACTGTACCGGTTAGGTCAGCTGTTATGTAGGAGGGACAGGGTTTATGGTAAAGATTGCCTTATGGTGATAATTTAATTTTTATGGAGGTTAGCTTCTTCTTGATCTTCGTCGTATATTGCACGTCAGTATATCATTAATAAAAGAGAGTTTGAGATAAATGAGGCCAGATACCTCCACAAAAGCCTACATAAAAAATAAATGAAAGGAGAGCTGCCTATGCTGCATTTTGAGAGCAGGATTCACTTTTGTTGTTGAATTAAATCCAAACTGAAAGCGCAGACGTAGAACCGAGCACAAAATCCAAATAAAGGAGCAGGAGCTAGACATCTCCGGCTCCAGGAACCAAGAGAATGTGTTATGATTTAGGTGTCAAGAAGACTAGATGACCAGAGCTCCTTACAAGGAATTTCTGAGTGGTTTCAGTGATTCATCGGTCAAGCTTCCTACATTGGTACGATTCATTTTTTCCTGACCGGGTACTATTTGTTCTCCAGGAAGAGGTCAGGGATAAGGTAAATCAGCTGTTGAAAAAAAAACACGGTCTTGCTCAGAAACCAAAGCTGAATTTCAGAGCCTGTGGTATGGCCGAGTTCGTACAGACCAGCGTGTTCTTTAAAATCGACGCCATGTCCAGCATGACTTGCCTCCCGATTTGAATCCCGTGCATCTTGAGTCACAAATGAAGTCTGAGTCACAAATAGAAGCATCACGGCATATCTTGGAGCCTGTACACACTTTGACGTCCAACTAGGGATGGACGGGGTCCACATTCATCATAGCGTCTGCTTAACACTCGACTGAGGCGCCAGCCGAGGCTCAAACAGAACAGGGGTTCAGGGGCTGCAGGTTCAGTTACTGGCTCCTATGTTTGGATGGAGGGAGCAATAAACCTCGAGACGCAACTGGGGTCCAGACCTAATGAATGAACTCACAGGTCTGATATGGTGGCTGGCAAACAATGCTCCATCTTCTCTGCTTTAATGATCTCCCTTGTGTGCTTTGGCACCCGTGCTGTGTGAATAAGAATCTGTTTTCAAAGACTCGAAGATACGCAGTTTGACACCGCTAAAATCACTCGGGCAACCATCCATCCAGTCAAATTGTTTAATACACCAGATGTTGTTTCAATGTAATGTTTGGAAATGTATTGTTTTTTCAGTAGGGTCAGATCCCTTGGTCATAAACTCTTTTCAACTCAGAACTTTAAATATTAAGCTTCTGCCCTTGACTCATTTACCAAAGAGATCAAAGCCCGTTCTCTGGACAGTAGTCTGCCGTCGGGGGGAAAGGCTTTCGGGATGCTCTTTGGTTAGCTTGATTTCCCAAACTGCCGGACAAGGAGGAACTGACCACGGCCGCAGACATTTTAAACGCTATTTGTTGCTCTCTCCAAGACCCTGTTTTGAGCAGTCAAATCAAGCCCTCTCACTCTCTGTTGGATTCACAAAGGGAAATGGAAAACAAAATACTCTCTCAACTGAACAAAGGAATAGGGGTGGGGGGGGGATCTCGCCAGCTTTTGAATAACAATGAAGAAATCAATAACGTGGCTGGTTTTCACATTTATAAGTGGCTCTTAGAATATTTTTTCTCGACATTCAAATGCTTTTAGCAAACAAGCTCAACCAATCCAAAAGCATATTAGCAGATAAGGTCAATGCCTTTGGTGTGTCGGGTGCCACTTCACAATCTGCTAGTGCTTCCCGGAGCCACTCAGAGTGGATTAGCGGGTCAATCAACAGCCTTTGATCAACAAACAGGCTTAAAAGTGACAGGACACTCAGTTCCCCAGGGCTAATTATCTTGAGGGTATCACTAGGGCAATGACAATACCAGTGTCAAAGGCTTTAAGCTTTTGGTGTTCCACGTGCATGTGTAGTTTGCACGTGCTGACTGTCACAACAAATGCATTGGATAACAATGTTTTGTTTTGGAGGGGGATTTGTTCCGATGGATCATAATGTGTGCCCAGAGAAGCAGGACCACATTTTCCGGGCAATATTATTTCTGGTTTAGCCTGTTCAAAGTGAAACCAGAAAGGGTTCAATTCCAGACTCATATGACCAATTTAGGCATATTCCACATTTTCTATGGCGAAAGACACGTTTTGCATTTTCTAACTTTTACAAAGGGAACATTGAGAAAATCACATTAGGACCGATGTTTGGCAAGACATATCTAGAAAATGTATCTAAATGGTGAGATGGTTCCTTTGGAGTGCATGCTAGTCTTTGGAGTCAGAAAACACAACTGTTTACTGTTTCAATAACAATAGATAGATACATAAAAGTATGTGTTGAAAAGTGGATATGGACTCAAAAGATATAGTAAAGTATCAGGGTAGGATACTAAGATGGGTTTAACAACCACTTTCAAATCTCCTGCACACTATTCTAATGTCTAATGGATATCTAATTATGTTAGTCGAATATAATATCCTAATCTGAATTTGATGTAATTTATTGTCAAGAAATGTCAGTTACTCCGAGCTCTTCGACCGTGCTAATGGATTTGTACGACTTAGGGGAAAAAGGATCAGAAGTCAATTGTCTATTTCCGTTATTCAATCATCATAAGTAGCTTTTCTATAAGCCTGAATGAAAGTTAAGCTTACAGGTTGAAGAAATGTATTCAAATTGGTTGACATAAAGATATTATTATTTCATTGGAACAATACACAGTCAAGACAATACTATGATTATTTTTTTCTTATCTTATCATTTTTTTTTATTGTATATCTTTTAGTCTTGTGACTATAATCACATTTATACTAACGAGCTACACTTGCTTTTAGTACATTCTCCACTGTGAAATTGAGAAAGATGGCACATCACAATCATCAAATGCTTTCTTCCCCAACTCTTCGAGCACAAACAAGGTGATCTCAAAGGGAAACCAGATGCATCCATCCAGCGCCGTTCTGCACCCAGCCTTCAGCTAGGCATAGGCACACGTGTCTCGACCTCGTACAGGACCACCACATCCGGCTCCGGATCCCACCGCGATGAAAGGACGGGCTTGGCCTCGCCTGCATGTAGTGGATAAATAATGCAGCCAGAAGGGGCGTGCGCCTGTGGACATCCATGTATGTCAGAGGACACTGAAGGAGAGTATGGTTCAGAGCCGTCCTCCATAACCATAGAGCCTATCGTCAGTGGGAAGTCCGAGGTATATAGTGCAGCTGTATGCTACAATAGTGCTTCACTAATACCTTCGTATTTAATAAAGGACAATATTATCGTTGTTCTATTATTGCATATTATATATATTACACATATATTCTTCTTGTTGTAGACGCACATTGTCTTTAATAAAGAGGTTTATTGTATTTGATACAGGTGTGTATTTTAAATTCGACTTTAAGATGTGTGCAGCCCTTACACCTGAATGGGCCATATGGGGAATAAATGCCTACCTGTCAATCTAATTGGCAGTCACGCACCCGTTTTCATTTCAGGCACCGGGTCGAATTATTTTATGGCTGAAATTAGAACTTGAAACGTAAAATCCACTAAGCGCCCTGTCAAACGGGACGCATGTGACATTTCACCCCCTGATGAAAAGAATAGCCTGCACCGAGGATATTCTCTATCAAATGTCAGACCTTTTTTCACCCTTCATCCCCAGCGTGAATGAGAAAGGCTGCCAGGACTCTGGTTCGAAAAGCTCACAGAGGGGCCAACAATAGAATCCAATAAAAAAGATTTTTGTGGAGAAACACCATAAAGAAGCAGCCACAGGTGTTCTCATTTCTAAATCAATACCTATGCAGAAATGAGGCCACGGATGAGAAATTGATGTGGAAAACAGTGCTCCCCCTTTTCATCTTGACATTTTATTTTGGCGGTTTGCTTTTGGTGCCACCCTTTCTCCCTCTCAAAAAAAAAAAGAAAGAACCGGAATATCCTTTGAAGTAATCACTTTGCAAGGCTAAACCCAATAATGAATCCTGGCCTGTTTTGATTAGCTTGAGGCACACAGTGCCTCTGGTTGGAGGCGACGGCATAAGGAACAGGCAGTCACATCTAAAAGTGGACAGTGGGAATCAGGGGGTTGACACATCAGGGACAGACGGCAGGGCTGCAGGCTGAGGACAACATCCTGCTCCCAGGGTAGCATTGTGGATGCGTGTGGAGCACAACTTTAGCTGTAGCTAGCCATTAGTTTGGCTGATGCATCTGCTGATTTTCTTTTTGAATACATTTATCTGAGTCCTTCAAAAGAGACGACACAGTGAATAGAGCCCCAAACGTTGTATTAAATTGGCTGGCTCTGTCCAACAAGCAGCAGCAGCTGAAAAAAAAAAGTAATCATTTTCTAATGATGGTGCGGGGAAACGCAACCAAACATTTGCTTATTTGCATGTTTGGTTTAGACATGATGAAAATGTTATGCTAATGTTGGATGTTGTTGTTGATTAACCAATCATCGATTTCTGCACTAGCAAAAAATAAAAAGTGTATTAAAATACATAGTCAAATACAATATCGTAAAAACATAATAAGACAATATTTTGTGATATGGCAGAACTGAATAATTTAGACTAGGCTCAGATTATGACATTTGAGAGTCTGCGAATGGGTTCTAAAGGTTATTCTGTATCACTGTAACCTCTCTGAATATAATATATCCTGTGCAGAAATGCACTCATAAAATGACAGGCAGTAGATTAAATGGATGAAAAGCCCTAAGGTCTTTCTCAAAGCTGATGTAACAATTGAATAGATAAGTATAAATTCAGACAAACACATCATTATTTATTTTATTAATTATAATTATAAGAATTGCCCGGTAGGCTTATACATAATTTTGATATGCAATTGTTGTTGCTTTGGCATATTTCGATAACAAGTGGCAGAGAGGAAGAGGAAAGGTGTGCTTGGTTTTTTGCCAACCCTGTTCCAGACCTCATCTTGCACATCGTGGTTATATTTAGCCATTAGTATTGTGTTCTTGTGAAAGTCTTTGTTAACAATCAACCAATATATTATTATGACTAGGTAATTGTCAAGGAGAGCCTTTTGATAATGTAAAGAGCCTGCAGTATTTCAAAATAGAGCAAACCCAAATATCATTGGGAACAGTGTGCTTCAATAAACCACATGATTAATTTTGAACCGTTTTTGCCTGCTGTGAAATGGCACTAACACAAAGTAATCTAACACACAAAATAAGCAGTTAAGGAAGTCAATTCTTTGAGGATTCCCTTTTCCAATCGGATGATGATCCAAATGTATATTCACACTTGGACTAGATTACCTTTTATACCTTACTTATTGGATCATTGCATTACCTAGCTCCAAACCAGGAGGATGGGCCTTACCCTACTTTACAGTCGACTCATCAAGTCGTTTATGCATTATTCACACAGTGATCATATTTCAACATTGGCATTCTCACTGTCTAACAGTTTCTTAGCAACTGAAATTACGTACGTGCCTCACTTTACCACACTGTTTACCCTGTAGCGGTTATAATGCAGCACATTGCTCGAGGTAACGCATGACGATTCTGTATGTGGAGGGTCGCGCACAACATGTGAGGTTCGAGGGGCAATGTTGTCAACACATTTTTTTTACCTCGTCGAGGTTAAGCAAGCCTCCGAGCTCGAGAAGTCCTTTGCTTGGCTCAAGAGAGTGGAGGTTGCACACACCAGCGGGTGTGGAGAAAACAACTCCAGGGTGCTCGAGTGAGAATACCAAACACCTCTGGCATGCCAGTTTATACTATTCATCCTCCCTACAGCGCCAGCCTGGGCTGTTGGTGTGTCAGCCGCACGCGTGGCAATCTCAGGCAGCTGGGCTGAGTAAGTCAGCCCTGGTCTTAGTCACTTCAGCTCCGGGCTCAGAGGGAGGGCACTGCGCCAGTGGAAAAAACAAAAGAGCAACCGCACTGGAAGATGACAGGTTAAGGGGAGGAATGGATGGGAAAGGACCAGTCTGTCTACCAAATGGATGCACTGTAGAGCTTTTCTCGCCACTCGAAACACTTTCTACGTTACGTCTCACATTCACGCATGAGCGAACACGTTCTCACACTGGCTGCCGCGCGATGTGCCAGCTTGACTGGAGCCGTCAGGGGTTTCAGAGGATACATCTAAAGTTAAGCCAGGAGGCCAGACGATTCAAACCAACACCCTTGACTTCCTCGGGAGATACGCCAGTCCCATTTGTTCCCGACGCTGGCCAGAGTGAAGATAGCACATCAGAGGGGTTTTGTAGACCGTCGATAAGGTAGCGGTGAGGTGTTTTCAAATGAACACTTTGTCTCCGCTTGAGAAAACACGATAGAGCTGTCCTCTGCCTAATCCGTCTCTGCAGGATCCCTTTCTTCCACGTAAGATATCAAAGCGCCCAAGGGGACATTAATGAGAGTAGAAGTATTTACTGTTATGAATAGTGTCTCCCTTTACATCCTCCCTGTTCCTGTTTGTTCCCAAATAAACATTGTGTCTATTATTTTCTCCCTCTCCCTGGCAGTGCTAGCGTCACTTGGAAAATTTGAAGAAAATCGAAAGAAAGTGGGCTGCAAGTTTTATGAATTTGTTATTTATTCAGCAATGTAATGCCTTTTCTCCATTCTGGTCGAATTTTTGTACGTCATGGATCAGATCAGAGAACCTAAGCCAGGGACAAGCATCTGGAATGATCCTTTAAGAAACCAACACCTATCTTACCGGAAGTAATCAGCGTAAACCCTTTGCGTTTATAATAGCGCGTTCCAAGGCACTCAAAGCACTTAACATGTTGAGTGTGGGAGAAATCATACCTTAGCCACAGCCGGTGTGTAGCATCCACCTGTGTGATGCACAGCAGGCACTTGGAGCCAGAAAGCTCACCGCATACTGAATTTTAGAGTCGAGAGGTGAGGAAATAAAACCATCAAACAGAATAGAAAGTGAAACAGGGTATGATTAGAATGCCGTGTGGGTGCCAGAGAAGGGTTGCAAGGCGACTTGCCATGGGATCTTCAGTGACCACAAGAGATCAACACTTAAGTTTGACACCTCAAACGAAACTTGGCACCTCAAACGAATGACAGTTCGTTTGTGCTGTTTTCACAGGACAGTCTTCGGCCTGGGGCACATGGGATACAGCCGACCAGAGGGCGGAGGAGCACCCCCTACTGGCCCTTCAACGCCTCTACCAGCGCCATCTGGTCTCAGATCTAAGGACAGACCAGGCCAACCCTGCTTAGCCTCCAGAGAAACTGGGAGAGCTTGGCAGGGAGCATTGGTGCTGGCAGCAGACTCATTTTCTTACTATTACTGATCCATCAAAATGAACATGACACTCAGTTTATCCAGGAATCTTTGCTCAAGTGGCACATGAAGCTAAATATCCCTTTTGTCTTTTTGTTGCCCCTCCCATCGCTGCCCTACAGGGCTCATTCAGAGCATCACAAAAAGGGTCATTTTCAGAGAATGTTTTCATTTCCCTGAGTGGCGGCCATCAAGTACTGTTTAACAACGTAACAATGGATCTCAATTGGGGCCCTTCCAGACGGTTCTGTGTAAACAAAGGTAGTGAGATTCAATTTCAAATTAATTAAGGACAAGGTGATATGCAGCAAGATGTTTTAACAGCTGCTGGATTGCTTGACCTGCATTTAGGCTTTGATATCAATCGCTAGCCGACACATTTTAAGGTCTGCCTGTGGTGCTCTTGTTGTGTCATTAAGAAAGTAACAAGTTTAACATTTTACTTTTCAACAGAGTCCCACTTTTTCTGTCCAGACGGATTAATAAATAATGAACAGATCTGTCATTTGAAACCATTTTGATCTACTCCATTTAGAACTTGGTGATGGATGAATCCACAATGTAGAGGTCATAGCTCAAAGTTAAACCTGTAGCGGAGTAATACCAAAGTCCTCCCCCGCTGACCAACGAATGGCACCACAGGCCTCAGCATTTATATTCAAATGGTCTTATTCAAAAGAAAATAAGAAGTCATTAAATATGAATAGGTCTGGAGATTGCATCTCGCCCTCCAGTATCTAGCATTTTTCTTCGGGGCATGATTTAGGATACACTTAACTGACCAGTAACCGCGTGAAATATAGTGAAATATATATATATATATTTTTATATATATATAAATATATATAATGTATACATAAAATGTACATTATATATAATAAGGCAAGATTTAAGACTTCAAATAAATACATTTACAAACAGTGGAATATAAATACTAAATTAATCTTAATAAAATGGATAGATAGATACAAACCTGTATCTATCCTTTTATATAATAATCCAAAACTTGTGGGTAAAGGTAAACTTAAATTGTGTGTGTGTGTGTGTGTGTGTGTGTTTGTGTGCACGTGCGGTAACAAGGTGATCGTTTTAGGATCTTCAACTTGTTTCTCTGCTAAACCGAGTTCCACTCTATGTTGTACGGTAACCTGAATCTATCAGCAGAAAATAAGACTCTCCTCATAGAATCTCACAATAATGAGTGCAGATCGATGTGTATGTGTGTGTCTGACACACTAGGTTCTTCCAGGGTGGCTGGTAAAGAAGAATATATTTATAAATATACTGTCAAAGATCATATGCCTTAAAACTAGAACCCACTCAAACTTGTGTAACGTGTAGTTGTGTCCTCTCTAGAAGCAAATGGGGGGTTGGGATTTTCATTAAATTGCCTTTCTGCCATGCATCAGTCAAACAAAAGATTCCTGCTCTGTGTGCCAGTCTCCCCTAGGTATCTCCTAACCCAGAGAGGGGATAGGTAGTTTGGGATTGGCTTTTTCAAATAACGGTGCCCAAATAGGAGGGCGGTTTCACCTTTTTTGATTGTACAACCCAGAGAAAAGGTAACAATTAGGAGACCTCCGATAGGACCAACCTATTTCATACGTTTTTAAACTTTTGTACAAGAGAAATTAAGAAGAGTTCTTGTAGCAGGATGGGGCAGGTGGTTGGGGAATCCTGCGAGGGCCCACAAATGAAAGATGGCTTTGCGTCTTGGTTCTGTGCTATGTTTTGAACAAAGGACTCCACCTAGATCTTGATCTTGCTGGCCTGTGCTGGGTGCTCAGCAGGTGGAATGAAGCTCTGTCTGGCTGGGGATTTGTCATGGACGTTGACCATGTTTTCTCGCCTCATCACTCCCAGCTCTGTTTGTGTGTTTGTGTCTGTGTGTGCGTGCGTGCGTCTGTGTGTGTGTGTGTGTATGTCTGTCTGGTGGTCTGGAAACCCTTATCAGCTTAAACTAATAATAAGTACCAGTGGTTGAAGTGGTGGAACGTTACGAATGAAATCCAATAATAGAGCTTCTTTACAGCCAGCTGCAGCTCCCTGCTTCTGGGTTCTGAAACGACTTCCTAGCCCTCGAAGGTCAGCTGACATACTCATATCTCTCTTTGCCTTGGTAACCAAATTCTATGACCTGCACTATATATCATTTCATGCAGGGCAGTAGGTCTTTTCAGGTTAACCTTTATTCCAAACCTCTTCACACTTCAGTAGGGACTGTCTAAAGGCCAAAAGGAAGAAACACACTGTATGCATATATTACAGAAACATGTAGAGCGACAAAAGGGAAAAACACTTTAGATTACACTTAAACCTAGTCGAGGATTTTCTTTGGTCTATCTACCACAGTGGCCTATCCCAGATCAGCAATAATAATACGCACTGGGAACCTCTCTAGGTTATTTCCTGTTTCTGAAGGATATCTCGCTTGGCGATCATGAAAAAATACGGTTTATTAACCATACAGACGATGTGTAAGAACACTTTCCTCTCAGGCGACGAGAAAAAGTATCCAAACAGTCCTATACAAGTCCTATAGGATCCAATGTATTCATTCAAACTGAAAGAAGACTTACTCTCTAGATAGGGGTAAAAACTGTGATATTAAATGATCCTCCACTCACCGGCCACAGATAATTAAATATCCCCTCTGAGTGGTTGAAATTGCATTTTGCGGCGCAAGGCTGATTAGACCATGCAAACAATGACATCCTCCTTCTGAGCTCTTTCACTGGAATGGATGTGCACTTCTGCACGCCTTTTCACATACTAGTGCTGGGTAGACTGAACGATAAATAAATAAGAGGCACATTATTAATCCCATACGGGAATTGAGGGAGGCTCAATCATGAAGACAGATGCAGGAAGATGAATATAGGAGTTTTCTTCACGGCACGACGACAAATCCACAAAGATTCTGGGATTAGGGATGCGGAAATAGACTTGCTGCACCACAACCATGTTAGATCCACTGTTATATTGCCAACATACCTAGTGGACAAGTTCAATGGCCAATCGAATCGAATGGGCCTTCGGTGGTAGCTGAATGAGGGGCACAATGCAGCAGAATCACAACAGTAAATCTCCCTCCACCTCTCAAATCAGGTCCCATCTGCAGCGACTGGACTATGTCAAGATACCCCTGCGACAAATTCCTCTGGCTTAGCCCCCAGAAAAGAGCACCCTGCACTTTATTTTGGCCCACCACCAAAGACCAAACACTAAAACTCCTTCAAGCAATACGTATGGGAACCCTGGACCCTGAGCCTCCAGTCATTACAGGCAGTATTTCAGTGAATGACTCTAGACGGGGACCGAAGGAGACTTGGACAAGGCTATAGGCTGAATGCCCTTGAAACATTGTTAACCAAATGAGGTAATGACTTTAAGTTAATCACATACAGCGGCACTCACACACACACACACACACACACACACACACACACACACACACAAAGTAGTACCACACACTCTTTCGCACACACACACACAAACACACACAGACATACACACACACCAACACA
>OOFH01092568.1:0-15137 GCA_900323355.1 Merlangius merlangus
CATTTGTTACATAGGATCAGTTGGCTTTGTTGTCTAATAACAGAAAGAGTGCACTTGTCTTTTTCTTCACAGATTAATTACATTGTGAGTGACTCCGAGTTCCACATCCTGAACACCTGGAGACAGGAAGACCAGAGCACCCACGAGGTAATTCAAGGCACCTTCGATACGCTAAAACAACTCGTCACGGACCAAGTGGACGGAAAAAAACCTCAACGCAACGGCCCAAGCCGTCCTAACTGTAGCGCTTTCAACATCACCTCGTGACAAAAAAGGGTTTAGGTGAAGCGGTGATTGCGGTTAAGGCTGGGCCCCCCCCCTCCCAAAACTTCCTGTTTCTCTTCTCACTTCCTCCCGTCTGTGGTCGTAGCTCATGTCGGCGCTGGCGGCGGTGGGGCCGCCCAACCCCCGCGAGGACCCCGAGTGCTGCAGCGTCGTGCACGGCCTGGTGGCGGCGGTGGAGTCGCTGTGCAAGCTGACGGAGCTGCAGCACGAGCAGCGCACGGTGCTCATGGACACGGCCGAGCGCGTGGCCAACCGCGGCCGCATCATCTGCCTCACCAACGCCAAGAGGTGGGTGTGGCGACCGCTGGAGCCCCGCCCTGAATCCACCAGGGAGGCGCAGGGACGTGCACTCTGTTTAAACTCATTGGGCAACATCACTGCGTTTCCTTTATTAATTGTTCATTCATAATCTTTGCATGACTAAAATATGCATCAATTAATTGTGCATGTACACCAACATATGTTTTGGTATGTATGCCTTATCTACATTTGTGTTGTAATATTTGTATGATATATTTTATTTATATCATTTTCTAAACTAATTATAACCTACATTTTCTCCTTGGATGAATTGGGTAACCTGAATAACTGTATATATTGTTATGAGTCCCAATATATTTCGGTGTGTCTTCGCAGTGACACAAACGTGCGCATGTTGGAAGACTGCATCCAGGAGACGCTCATGGACCAAAACAAGTTGGCCGCGGGCTCGGACAGGTACGTACCGAGCAAGAACGAGTCGGGCTCGCACCGATGACGGCATCCGAAAAAGGTCCCTTTTGCTCAAACCTCCCTTAATTTGGTACTTTGTGTGAGTCTGCGTCTGCACCTGATTGGCTGAAGGGAAGTGACCGTGTTCTCCTCCAGGCTGATGGCCATCCAGCAGTGTGAGCTGGTGCTGGTGCACATCTTCCCCATGGGAGAGGACGCGCTGGTGTCCGACCGACCGAAAAAAGAGGTGCGCTCACTGAAACATTTGTACATAATTAAAAACCTTCCCCACAGGTACCATGTATAAAGACAAATTATGATACATTGCATCAGATGCACCAGGAAAAAACTTGTTAAATACGTGTTAAACGTGTTAAATAATTAAGCATTTCATAGTGTTGACTTATTGCTTTTGATAACTGGATTCTAAGGAACAGATTTTTCAGGGGAATTGGGGTTATGATATTAATACAACTGCTGCAGACATTTTGGACTAGCAAAATAATTAAAACGAATAAAAAAAGCCCTGTATGTACGAACATACCGCCTCATGACTAAAGGGCTGATTATGGTTCCACGTCGACGCAACGCAAGGGGGTTTACGGACCGATTACGTCCTTCCGTAATCGCAAGCACCTCCCCAAAAATTGAAACCTTGCGTGGAGGCGACGCAGCAGTAAGGGCGGTGATTGGTCCGCTCACTAAAACCCGACGCAGAACCAACCCAGATTCACGACTGCGTTGAAGCGTCTGCGGGCTCCTTGCGTTGGGTCGATGTGGTATCATAACCAGCGCTCCACAGCCACAAGCCATCAACGAACGCGGTGCGATAAGCACTCGCCCACTTTCAAACGTGGACGGGGGTTGAAGAAAACGTGTTTGACACCCGAGGGCCGCCTGGCCCCGGCCAGATCTCCCCCTTACTCACCAGTGAGGTGCACAGCGTGCGGGCGGGCCGACACCTGGCCACCAAGCTCAACATCCTGGTGCAGCAGCACTTCGACCTGGCCTCCACCACCATCACCAACATCCCCATGAAGGTAAGCCAGCGTCTCTGTGGCCCTCAGCCAGTACCAGCTACACCACGGCTCCCTACAACACTAGACTCGTACGAGGGGGTTCTGGATGATCTGTTTTATCGATCCCCCCCGACGGGAAATGTGGGTGTCACAGAAGTACAGGACAGTCATAAGAATGAATAGTTATAAAAGAAGTCATTTTTATGAATGTGCAAAAAGATAAATGTAAGAAAACGAAAATGAATTGATTTAAAAAGACAAAAGAAACGGCTACCTATACTCACTTTACTTTATCTTTGTCTGTTTGAGTGTGCTTCTTCTACCCATCCTTCATGGCTGATTCTTTTTATTTTGTTCCTCATCTGCATGGTTTGGAAATATCTCATCTGCATGTTGATCTTGACCCTTGAACCTGCTGCTGGTTTCATGCTGTATTTTCTGTTTTGCTAGCCCACATTAAATGTTTGCGAACAGGTTAGTATTCGCTCACACACGCATGAAAAACCTGAGGGGAGTTTGGCGTTTTTATTTTTAGCTAGCCCACACACACCTCTTAAAGCCTCAATGAGGAGTTTATGTTTAGTTTTTTAGGAAAAGCACTTTAGATTAATTAAGATGGATTCAGAAGATCGATCCTGTGAGCTCTTCGCAAAATAACTTCATGGTGGCACATCAATTAAATTTAGAAATACGTGTTTTCATTTCTTGTTGACAACAGAAAAGAAAAAAAGTTATTTGCCAGATCTTAATTTGACTGAATTCCGGCTCTCACAGGCTAGAATATTTTTTGAAGATTAATAAATAGCAACAATTCTTAATAACAGTTATTGCATTGAGCGTCTATTTTGCCATTGTTCAGAGCTTTTATCATAGAGTGCTGACTCCTCATAGCTGCTTTTACTTCTGGTAGTGCAAGGCTAACAACTTAAATTCCAGCTTTTTTTCCCCCCTCCCCCCACCCTTCCGATTGGACGATTGTGTTGTATACGATTTAATGTATTTAGGTCATAGTAAAGGAGAGGCAATTTTGGTCTCAGATGTTGAAAGGAATTAATAAAAGCCCTTGCACTAGTTAATCGAAGTATAAAGCTTAAACGTAACATACCTCCAAAAAAAAGATACAAAACCACCTATTCAGTCACTTGTACGCTATGGACATGCGTACAAACTGTTGACTATGTCCTGTGGGACATTTTTAGTTTAATGTTAAGTCTTCTGTGACCAGTATGCCTCTCCTTGACTTTCCCAAGAGTTTGGTGTCCGTCTCTAGCAAACCTGCAGTCTAGCCCATAGCGATCCAGACATAGTGGTCCCATCTATGTGAACCCCCACCTCTACTGCATCTCCTTTGTCGTGTCTCCGTGTGCCCGTTTGTGCTATCACGATAAGTAGTGTTGTTTTTAACTGTGGCCATCTTAGTCCTCCTCTTCGCTGTATCCAACTGTTGATAGTATTCCATTCACCACAACAGATGTTTGTTAAAAGGAAGGTGTTCTATATGTTCTAGGTTTGTCCATAAATGGTAAATTAACATCGGCCTATGTATTATCGGAAGGAAGTCCAAACCAACATGAAAAGGCTGCTTTGACATAATTAAACATATTAAAAGATCAGCAAACTGAACCTTCGGCCTCTCACCCGTGCCCTTCCCATCCTGAACCATGAAATCAGCAGTGTTCACCCATCTCTGTGCATGTGTGTCTGTACGTACGTGCGTGTACACGGGCCACACCGAACTGTGTATCCCTGCTCAACGCTGTTCGTACTCGCTTAGGAAGAGCAGCACGCCAACACGTCTGCCAACTACGACGTGGAGCTCCTGCACCACCGAGACGCACACCTGGAGTTCTTCAAGAGCGGTGGGTTGGAAAACACATTAAAACCAAACACTTAGACGTATTATGAGGGGTCCCAATGACAATGATCGCCCTGTAGCTCCGATTGTAAAACATATGACTTTAGGTCCGAAGAACTACCTCGCTTCTTTAGTCGATTAAAAAGCCACACAGCTCTCACACTGTTGGTTACAGTGTGAGAGCGTCAATAGGTTGTATCAATTATATGCAACAATACATAGCAACAGGTAACAGTCTACCGGAGGAAACCTACTACTTACCTCAGAGCTGTTGGTTGGCTCAGACACTTCCAACGGTGCCTTCATTTACTTACCATAATATAAACAGCTGATATTATGCCACCAGGTGTGTGTGTGTGTGGTCAGCCATTACAAGTTGTTTGAAATCTGCCTTTTCCTGTGTTTTAGTGACATCACAAGTGGGTGTGTCCTAATCACACCCATACCTGGTGGCGTAATATAATCCCCTTTAAATAACTGATGCTACTTCACATTAGAATAAATGCTTACATAGTACACCGTTGTTGCTAGCCGTCATAACGCCAACGCCTGACTGTTGTTGTGTCGCCCCCTGCAGGCGACCTGCACATGGCGGGCAGCACCAGCAGAGACAGCGGCCTGAAGGAGACGGTCACGCTCAAGTGGTGCACGCCGCGGACCAACAGCGTCGGTAGGCTGAGCGCCGACACCCTAACCGGGGACGGAGCCAGGGGGGGTTTGGGTCCCTCATGCCAGCAGGCGTGAGGAGGAGGGAGGGTTAGCTTAACACTGTGCCGTCATCAAGGTGTTGTCGTTATGTGCATGCTCATTAAAAGATAGTGTGTCTCGGCCTGGATGAGATGTGTTCTAATGACGGTATTAAAAAAATATGTATATATACATCACCATATTGTGAATGTTATATTATATTCCACCAACCATAATATATTTTTTCCCTCTAACTAATCATTCTGATTAGTTAGTGTAAATGACAGTGTGTTAGTGAGTTTTCTGATAGTGAAAGACTCACGGTTTCCTGGGTTAGTTGTGAACGGTGGAGATGTTCCCTTCCTGCAGAGCTGCACTACTGTACGGGCGCGTACCGCATCTCCCCCACGGACGTCAACAGCCGTCCCTCGTCATGCCTCACCAACTTCCTCCTCAACGGTACGCAGACACCTGGTAACAGTCCGACCTCACAATCGCGCCCGTAGAAGGGTTTGCTTTGGCTTTTATTAGATAAGGGAGACGTAGTAAAAAGGACTAGAGCTTTTTTTTAATTTTGCGACGGGCTATACGCTTGGCTAAATCGTGTTTTACCTTTCGTTAGCCTCATAGCATAATTGCCCAAGTCATATTTTAAGGTTCATCTTGTATTTTAGAGTCCAAAAATGCCCAAGTCAAATAGATTAACTTGATATTAATCGATTTTAATTGGACTCATCTGTATTGATCAGGCCGATCGGTGCTGCTGGAGCAGCCCCGGAAGTCGGGGTCGAAGGTCATCAGCCACATGCTGAGCAGCCACGGCGGGGAGATCTTCCTGCACGTGCTCAACAGCACCCGCTCCACCCTGGAGGACCCGCCCTCCATCAGCGAGGGCTGCGGCGGGCGGGTCACCGACTACCGCATCACCGTAAGGGCTGCTTCCGCTATGGAATATATGATCATGACCACCATCATTTTGGGTCAATATTGAAATAACGATTATTCAAACGAATAATCAAAACTATTTGAGTTTTGGTAACATGATGCATTCTTTCAGCATTTCTCTCCAAAAAACTATTTGAAAATAGAAAATGTTCAGGTCGAGAAATAATGTACAAATATCGTATCCAGTTGTGCAATTTCTATAAGACATTTAATGAATCAAATAAATATACTTTATACAATTTTGTTTAATCGCACCGCCCTACGTACCGAACTACGTACGTACCCAAAGTCTTATCCTGGCTACCTCTGTTGTATACGGGTAAGGGGTTAAAGGGGACGTATTAGACCACCAGGTGTGAGTGGGATTAGCCGTTACAAGCCGTTGATTGATCATGAAGGGATGGTTCCTCAGGACTTTGGGGAGTTCATGAGGGAGAACCGGCTGACTCCGGTCGCGGAGACGGCCCCCAACCCCGGGGGGCTTTTCCCCGCCGAGCGGGCCAAGGCCCAGCTGGAGCGCTACACCCGCTACTGGCCCATGATCATCTCCCAGACCACCATCTTCAACATGCAGGCGGTACGGGAACCACAGACACACACACACACAGTTAATTTAACTTAATAATTCATATCACAATCATCTCCCAGACCACCATCTTCAACAAGTGCCCACAGACCAACATAATGTCAATATATCAATAAGTTTAAAACATCTTTCATGTCTGCCAAAGAGTATTTTACACTGCATTAGTTTTAAGCTGCAGATCAATAACAACAAAGTTACCGTTTAGGGACTTGGCAGCTGTCAGTTGATGGTCCACAAAGAACTGGGTCCAAGAGCCTATAATAATAATTCAAACTTCTCTCTCTCTCTCTCTCTCCCTCTCTCCCCCTCTCCCTCCCTCTCCCCCCTCTCCCTCCCTCTCCAGGTGGTCCCTCTGGCCAACCTGATCGTGAAAGAGGCGCTGAGCGAGGAGGACGTCCTGACGTGTCAGAAGACCGTCTACAACCTGGTGGACATGGAGAGGAAGAACGACCCCCTGCCCATCTCCACAGTGGGCTCCCGGGGCAAGGGCCCCAAGAGGTGAGGGCCCATGTTTGTGCTACGGCACCAACGTTTAAAACCAGCAATGTAGAATGGACTCCCCATGAGGTCAGACTTTAGTTATATATTCCTGTTTTTGTGCCGTGATGGACATGGCAGGGACTAGAGACAGGAAAGCGGGTTGCAGAAGAGACGGAATGACATGTATAGCGTAGGACCACAGGTGGGAATCGAACCCGTGTCGCTACAAGGCGTATCACCTACGGGGATTTCAACCGATCCAATCAAGTCAAATCGATTGCCCGTACGGTGTCGCTCGTTGTCATGGGGACCCCCCCACGCGTCGGTTTATTAACCACGAGACCTCTGGCTCCCGCCTCCCCAGGGACGAGCAGTACCGCATCATGTGGAACGAGCTGGAGACGCTGGTGAAGACGCACGCGGCGGGCTCGGAGCGCCACCAGCGCGTGCTGGACTGCATCGTGGCGTGCCGCAGCAAGCCCCCCGAGGAGGAGGAGCGGAAGAAGAGGGGCCGCAAGCGCGAGGACCGCGAGGAGCGGCCCGACAAGAACGGCACCAAGGAGCCGGAGGACAGGGCCTGGCAGGACTCGGAGAGGTAGGGGGCGGGCTCTGGGCCGCTGGGGCGGAGGAACGGGGGTTACACACAGTCGGACCGACCCGGTACTGAGCTGGGAGGGCTCAGAGAGGTCTTTTATTTATTAGTGGGCGAGAGTGTGTCATGGCCAACCGCTCCATGTGTATCTGAATTCACTTGTTAGTCAGTCTTTGATTAAAGTGTATCCTAAATGCTGAAAATCTATGTCCCCTTAAGTTTTAAGAATTCTTGAGGGGTTAAGAACTCTTTGTGTGTTGTTCATTTTGAACCCATCAGTTAAAGTTTTGAGAGTTTCGTCCCTCCCTCCTGCATGTACTCATTTTTGTCTTGTTACATCCCCCAGGCTGAAGGGGGCGCTGGAGAAAGAGGAGCAGGAGTCTGAGGTGATCAAGGACTCGCCCGACTCCCCAGAGCCACTGAACAAGAAGCCGCGCCTGGCCACAGAGGAGGTCCAGCCCTCGGAGAAGGCCAAAGGTAACCCCGATGGGAAAGATGCACGTGGTTTCCAGATTTGAAACTGTTTAAAGCACTTGCCATTGTGTTTGTAGGCCTAGCATTTTGCCAAGGAGTATTTAGGGGTTGGCAGATCTTTATCCAAGGAGCTTGTTTGAGTTTATTAAAAAAAAAGGTAAAGCTAAAATATTATTGCAAATTGTTTATTTTGTACTTATTTTTTATCAGGATAATTAAATGTCATTTTACACTTTCTGGCCTGAACCATAATCTGAAAACTCGGGCCCAGGCCAATAACCGAATAGTCAATGTAGAACGGCATCAGCCAATGAAAACGCAGTACTCAGCTCCTCTCTCTCTCTCTGTCCGTCCGTCTTCCAGGCCCGGTCTCTCTTCTGGCGCTGTGGACCAATCGGATCACGGTTGCCAATTCCAGGAAGCACCAGGAGTTTGCCGGCAGGACGAGCTCCGTGAATAACAAGGCTGAACTCTACCAGCACCTTAAAGACGACAACGGGTGGGTGAAGGTCACATGTTGAGTTAACCCTTTCAATCCGATCCTGGGTCGCTCAACCAGTGCCAGGGTTCAATTCCCTCTGGTTCCGCCCGCGCTTAGAACCGGCGCATCTTAAATCAATTTATGTATTGATTGATTGTATATATATTTAGTTATACGTGCAGTAACAATATTGTTAAGACTCTGCATTAAAGGATCCGCCAAGTGACCGTACATATCATTTCTTGTTACATCTGTAAATTCTTTATTACTTTTGCAGAGGGTTGAGTTTGACTTATGGTATAGACACACGTGTTTCTGTTCAAACAAACAGACATTGTCATTCTGCAGCTGCTTATGGCAGGTCAAGGGTCATCGATGTAGTATGTGGTACACCCTTTAGTAGTGATAGATCACTCAAAAAAAGCATGGGTTGAGTTTATTTTTAATTGGTTACCTTTTATCTCCCGGCCTCAGAATGGATGTCCATGAAAACGGAAAGGCCTCCAGATGATCTCAGCACACCCTCACAGCAGCAGCGGCGGCCACCACCACGGTTACCGTGGTAACCATTGGCCACACCCTCCAAGGAGGCAGAGGACTCGGGGGGACTTCGGGACCGTTTTCCTCCCGACTTGGTTTTCCTACACGGGCACTTGGATACAAACACAGACATTGAGCTCCGACGTCGCGCCTTCTCCGTTTTTTTATATTTTATTTTGCTTTTCTATTCAAAGTTTTTTGTTTTGTAGATATGCCGAACACACGTTGTGTAAAGCAATAAAGTTGTCACAAGATGATGCGTTTTGTCGTCGGTTGAGAACTAATGGAAGTGATTTTCATTAAAGCTGGGTTAGGCAATTTATTTTAGAACAGTCTTTGGCTATATTCTTTACATCCCAACAGCAATACATAAATCGAATGCTCAGACAAAATGAATAAATGAAATGGGGCAGCTTTGGATGTTGCAGGCCAATACTAAGCTCGTCCAATCATTTATTTGGATGGCTTACTTGTCCGTCTCCCTACCTGATAGGTAGCCTGGTAGCTACCTTTGTATCTTAAGGGGAGTATTTTCTGGAGGGGACATTCAATAGATGAATTGTTACTATAAATTCATGATACCGGGTTGGCTGTACAAGTCTGAAACCAAGTGGTCAGTAGTGTACATAGCAGAGGCGGAGTGGCCTTGGGGAAGATCGGGAGGTTTCCCGGTGAACCGGTACACCTTGAAATGTATTATGGGCCACGGTGCAGGGGCACCCCCTAGTGGTAGAAGCCCCACACTGCGCCAAGTGCCCACTCGCCGTTGTATTTAGGTCACGCAAAAGGGCAATCGCGAAATGCCCCGTCCTCCCGTCTGGACTCCTCATCTTACCCCACCCCCCCGTCCAGATATCTGCGCAAGGAGCCGGTACGTGACTGAAACTCCTAGTCTGGAAAAGGGTCCCACTCCGCCCCAAGTAGGCAGAGATAATACTGTCCGTACAAATTGATGTGGGACATCTTTTCCCAGAAGAAAACGACTTACAAAAACGTGTACAAGGGTTGTGTACAAAAGGGGTTGTGTACAAATACAGGTACACAACCCCTCTCTCGCAAATAGGCAGTCAGCTCCACTGGGGAACTGTTTAAGTAGCCTACCACTTTATAAGAAAATAGGATGTGTCTAACCATACATAGTGACTCTGCAAGCACATGTAGAAAATAGCACCTGGTTAAAATACTTCCTGTTTGATCAAAAAAGGTGTTAAGACTTTGACATGCAAGAATTCAAAACAAACAGAAAGAACAACACCAGGACATCGTGAGGACAGAGCAGTCCTCCAATACTCTGGGAACAGTAAGAAGTCCGAAGCCAGACCCTGTGAGCCCTCCTCGATGGCCGACCGATGTGGTGTTGCTTCTGGGCCTGCTATCTGTTGCCCCGCTGGCTGGACTGCTTCGGTTAGCAGTGCCACACAAGAGGAAGACCGTAAGCATGGACAGAGACGTGGAGCAACTTCTCCAAAGGCTGAAGAATGTGACAGAGTAGAGAGAGACTCACTGCTTTGCACACAGGACTGTCTGGTTGGGATAAGTTTGGTTGTAAATGTTACCAGTTTTCTAATGTACGGGGATCCTGGAATGAATCCAGGAAGTCCTGTGTTACCCACGGAGCAGATCTGGTGGTTGTGGACAGTAAAGAGGAGGTGGACTTCATTAGCAGTTACGGCAGGATCATCTGGCTCGGAGCGACAGATGAGGCCAGTGAAGGGATGTGGAGATGGGTTGATGGGGCTGTCCTGTCAGCGGATAACCCCTCCTGGGGAAGTGGGAAACCTGATGGTGGCATGGATAAGAACTGCTTAAAATTTAGAGAGAAGCCCGACTTCAGATGGACAGATGAGAGCTGTAAAGCCAGAAAATATGGGCTTTGTGGAAATCTTTTAATTAATTGATGTAGCCTATGGAACACTTTTTTGTCTCACTGATTTGTTTCTTTGACTATTTCTTAAATCTTAATGCCAACAGACATTGGTTGTTTTGTTTCATACTTGTTAAGTTCTGCCATTCGACAGGAGCTTTGATTTGCTGGAAGGTTTTATCTCCTTAATGAATAAAATAAATATACTTTATAAAATTTGATTAATCGCACAGCCCTACATCAGTGAGTCCCTCACTCTCTCACCAAAGAATCTACACATCGTCCAGACAGTCTTATCCCGGCTACCTCTGTTGTCTACGGGTAAGGGGTTAAAGGTGTCATATTAGACCACCAGGTGTGAGTGTGATTAGCCGTTACAAGCCGTTGATTGATCATGAAGGGATGGTTCCTCAGGACTTTGGGGAGTTCATGAGGGAGAACTATGGAAGTAAATCTGTGCCATCAGAATTTGAAAACAAAAAGCTATTGAATTATAAGCAGGGAATATTTATGCATTGAAATAACGTATCTGGATTGTTTGCCTCTTAATATAACTTTCTATTTTCAACAAATAATTTTCACCTGTCTTTTTCAATGTTAAAAAATGTAAAATCAAGTACTCAACTTAAATATTTTCAACGGCCCCAAATTCAACATGCCAAAGTCACCTGCAAAATTCAATGTATGAAGTTCAGTGTTAACATCAGGCGACCCAAGGAAGAGCAATCAATCCTATATTCTAGATTGCAGTCAAGCAAGGAGAGCGGGAATAAGAGCGTCACTCGCTGGTATTTTCTTTCTTGACACAAACGTTCATTCTAAACAGCATTTTACACAGTAGCCTTTAATAGGAAATGCTCAAAGGTAAATCAACGTCATTAAACACTGACTGTAGCTTTTTATGGGGAGAGAAGCAACGGTGGCGGACCTTACTAAACGCCCTATCCATTGTATCGGTCTGTAAAATGCTAATCAAATAAAATAAAATGTATTTATGTATGTAACAAGGACATAGATTTACTTCCATACTAATGTGTGTTAGAAGTACCACTTACTGAGAAAACAGGATGTGTCTACCACACAGTGACTTGACTCTGCAAGCACATGAAGCAAGTAGCCTCTGGTTAATATACTTCCTGTTTGATCAAAGTAGCTGTTCAGACTGACGTGCTGGCATTCAAAACGCTCAGAAAGACCAAGCAATCACAGTGGTAGGACGATAAGATAAACTCTGAAAACAGTTTGGACCAGAATATGGCTGAGGTGATTTACGCCAGGCCCAACATGATGACCAAGGCGAGGAACACACAAGGAGAGAGAGAGGAGAGGATAGTGGAGATCTACGATAGCATTGAGAGCCTCAGGGATCAACACCAGGACTATGTGGGGACAGAGGAGACCTCCAATACTCTGGAGACAGTAAGAAGTCAGCAGCCGGACCCTGTGAGCCCTCCTAGGTGTCCGATCAGGGCTGTGGTGGTGCTTCTGGTCCTGCTGTCTGTTGCCCTGCTGGCTGGACTGCTTTGGTTAGCAGTGCAACACAAGACCATCTTGGAGAAGACTGTAAGGAGGGACAGAGACATGGAGCAACTTCTCCAAAGGCTGAAGAATTTGACAGAGCAGAGAGACTCACTGCTTTGTAAACAGGAATGTCCAAGTGGTTGGACTAAGCTCGGTTGTAAATGTTACGGTCTTTCCAAAGAGATGGAATCCTGGAATAAGAGCAGGGAGTTTTGTCTTTGCCAAGGAGCAGATCTGGTGGTCGTGGACAGTCAAAAGGAGATTAACTTATTTTCCGGCAAAGACTTGCACGGCTGGCTTGGAGCGACAGATGAGGCCAGTGAAGGGTTGTGGAGATGGGTTGATGGGACCGTCCTGTCAGTGGATAACCCCTCCTGGAGTGAAGGGAAACCTGATGGAGGCAAGGACAAGAACTGCTTAAGGAGGTTCCGGGTGCAGACCAACTTTAAATGGACGGATGGGAGCTGTGAAGCCAACATCTATGGGCTTTGTGAACTTGATTTAAGAAAATGAAGAATGAAAACATTTCTTTGTGACTTTAAATCTAAATGCCAACAGGCGTTGGTTGTTTTGTTTCATACTTGTTGAGTTCTTCCATTCGGTAAGAGCTGTGATTGGCTGCAAGGTGTTATCTCCTTCAAAGGATTACATTACATTATTTCTTTCAATGTTTCCACAGTTGCTCTCGGTGTTGGAGGCTGAGGTTAAGCGGTATAGAGTCATGACAATCATTGGCTGGTTTTCAGTTGTTGCAAACCACACTAGTTCTCTATTTAGGGCTGCATTGGCTGCCTTTGCCTTTGTCCCCTCAGCAAATTATTTAATTATTTTCCTGTTTAAATGTATCTTGACTTTGTCACAATGTAGTGTGATCACAACAAAACACTTGTGTATAAATGATCTGTTGGTTCTACGGTGTTCAGAGAGGCAGTAGACTTGTGTCCTGGTGTCTGAATCGGCTTGTAGGTCTGCACTTTTTTTTTTGAGATACTGAATGAACACTTTTGAAAATACATAAGCACATGCATTCACACACACACACACACACACACACACAGTAATTTTTAAATTGTATTGAATCTGTAAATTTGGTGTCCATTCAGCTGCGTTTGCTGTAGTGAACTTGACCTTTCATTAAAGCAACTCTTGATTCATATGTTTTGCTGATATTTTATTCATTGGATTTAGTTTGGACTTGGTCCCTTTAAAGAGACATTGCTCAAAGGGACGATGATATTGATATTTCATTTACTTTTAGAATCCAATAAAAAATGATTTAAATCTTTAAATTCTTTAAATCTGATCCTGGGTCGCTCGACTAGTGCCAGGGTTAAAACCCCTCTGGTGTCTCCCGTGCTTAGAACAGGTGCATCTTAAATCTAATGTTTCAGTTACTCATGTATCTGTAATTATTGCAGTTACATTATTGTTAAGGCGCTTTGGATAAAGCATCCACCAAATTATTGTACAAATCATTTCCTGTTACTTGTGCAATCTGTTGTCTATATACACTTTATCACTTTTGCAGAGGGCGGAGTTGGACTTTGGTGTAGACACGTGTTTTTCTGTTCAATGTCAAAGTGAAATATTATAAAATGTATTAATAATTTCAGGCTTGCTCTGACAATAAAGTACTATTGCATCGTAGTTCACACAAAAAAAGCAAACTTTCCCCTTGCGTGGGTTAAGTTTCTTATTCAGTTGTTACCTTTTCTCTCCTGGCCTCCAGAATGGAAAACGGCAAGGCCTCCAGACGATCACAGCACACCGTCACAGCAGCAGAAGCCGCCACCATGGTTACCGTGGTACCCGTTGACCACACCCTCCAGGGAGGCGGAGGACTCGGGGGACGTCGGGAGCGTTCTCCTCCCGACGTTGTTTTCCCACGCGGGCACTTGGATACAAACACAACAGACTTTGAGCTCCGACGCCGGACCTTCTCCGTTTTTTTATATACACTTTTGTTTTTCTATTCAAAGTTCTTTGTTTTGTAGATATGCCGATCACACGTTGTGGAAAGCAATAAAGTTAATGTTATTAGGCCTAATGGTTTTGTCATTGGTTCAGAACTAATTGAAGCGATGCAGTGTTAAAGCTGGGAATGCAATCTATTTTAGAATAATTTTTGTCAATATTTTCAACATCCCAAAAGCAATACATAAATTGTATGCTCAGACAAAATAATAAGGAAAATGGGGCATCTTTGAAAGTTGCAGGCCTATATTAAGCTCGCCCAATCATTTAATTCAGGCCATATTAAATTAGATGAATTGTTACTAGTTACCGGGAGTAACGAAAAAAAACTGATACCGGTTAGCTGTACAAGTCTTGGCTGTACAAGTCTGAGACAAATTATCTAGTTCTACGGTGTTCAGAGAACAGTAGACTTGTGTCCTGTTGTCTGAATAAGCTTGTAGGTCTGCAGCACTTGAACTGTTTTAGCGGCTCCAACAGACTGATTTTACAAGCTGTAGCCTATGTCTGACCCCGAGTGGTCAAACAAGACCGTGTCAACTCAAAATGCTAGAAGCTATTTTTTGCGTTCCTGAAGGAACACTTTTGGAGCTACAGATGCATACATGCACTTGCAAAGATACAGAGTCAATTGCATTGAATCTGTAAATGTAGTGTCCATTCAACTGTGTTTGATATAGGGAATTTGACCTTTGATTAAAGCAGCTCTTGATTAATATGTTTTGCTGATATTTATTCATTTGATTTAGTTTGGTCCCTTTAACCAGACATTGTTCAAATAGACAATAATATTAATATTTAATATTTAATTTACTTTTAGGACCCAATAAAAAATTGTTTAGTCTTTTAATCCGATCCTGGTTACCGTAGTAACCATGGACCATAACCTCCACGCGGATGCTGTAAGCGTTCTCCTGGATAATGCGTTTTTTCGTCGGTTGAGAACTAATTGAAGCAATGCGATGTTATAGTTGGGGTGGGCAATTTATTTTTGAAGAACCTTTTGGCTATATTTTTTGAATCCCAACAGCAAAACATAAATCGAATGCTAAGACTTAATAAAAACGGGGCATCTTTGCAGGCCTATATTAATCATCTCATGCATACACAATCATTTCATTCA
>OOFH01092572.1:0-19409 GCA_900323355.1 Merlangius merlangus
CTTCACAGCAGGATCAAGGCTCTTACACGCCAGGTTTTCCAACAGAGATGCGTTAAATCCAGTGCTCTTCCCCTGACCTGAGCCCTATCAAAGTTGTTCATGTACAGAGGGAAGTCTTTAACATAGAGCCGTGAGTTTTATATACACACGCAAACTCTGGCTGCCCTTCTTCGAGTCGTAAGGACATTCTACGCTAAGAGGATGATTCTGAGCCAAAAGGTTTACTTTTCCTCTCATTAGTACTTGGTTAACCACTAATGCTTGAGTATCTGTTTAGCAGCCGTTTCCTAACATTCAAAACAGATGCATAAAGGACCAAGGCTGCCCCCCCTATCGCTCTTTCTCCCATTGATGGAAAACAGCCGTGGCTCTTGCATGTGTGCTCATGGTACAGCACACTGTCCTGGCTGTGTGAAAAACTAGGGGCTAAAGCTGTTGGCTTCCTCGTCCGGGGTACCAAGCACAAGGTTTCCCGAAAGTTCTGGCTTTAAGCCAGAAGAACAAGGCCTTGCCAGTGTGACTGGAAAAGCCTGTGTTTTATTCCCTTACGAAACTGAAGGAAAGTGTGTGAGTGTAATGTTTGCTTTGGCAATCACTACATTATTTATTTATTCAAGTAAAATAAATAATGTATAACACTCCCAACCTGTGAAAGTTAGGGAACTGTGTGGCAGCAGTTAGTAAATGATTTTGCGCATACGATCACTGTTCTCAGATAAAACATAATGAGCTTCTCATTCTGCTTAGTGAGGCGGTGTTATGGAGCTTTGTGTAACTCATAACAAATCAGTATTTGGATTAATATCAAGTCCAATGGCTGATGAGCTCAATTATAGGTTAACGAGGAGTTTCACTTTCTTTTGGCTTCATATTTATTTAGACCAATCCTGTTGTTGGAGTAGGGGATCTGTAAGTTTATAATTTGCAAACAAAAACTTGGCCAGCAGTAAAACAGTTAAACCGTGGACACTAGAATTAAGAAAAGAAAATCCCCTTCAAACTCTGAAAGTTTCACCCACTAGCGCATATTATTTCTCTTCTGAAGAATATGGCGAATAATGCCGATGTTAGGGTAAATTGACCCGCCCCCTGAATTTAGGCCACTGTACACATTTGTTGTCATGTGACCATCTATTCAGGAAGCACCCATCATTTATACAGGTACATGGTGAAGGATGTTTTCTTTTGACATTGAACAGTCTTTTGCTTGTCAACATATTTTCTTTTCCTATCAGATATAATTTAACTTACCCCACCATGATGCACTGAAGGTAAGTCTCTGAAGTATAAAGTGGTATTTAAATGTAGTATTACACAAATGATTTTGTGTTTCATATTATACAGTATCTTGATAGATGTAATCTTGATGGGTGGAATGTTGAATAGTTGGGATGTATTAAAATTATATAATATAATATAAATATATAAATATAAAAATATTAAAAGGTTCTGAATAATACACTTTATTTGGTTGTTTTTATCTTGTTTAAAGTTACCTTAAGCAAATGCATGAGACTTTTTGGAAAAGAAAATGCATTCCACTTTAAGTTAAGTTGGGGCAAGTTGAGCCAAGCCACTTTTTTCATATTTGGACCTATGTCATAGATGCATTGTTATCATTTTGATTGACAGGGGGAATTGTGAATTAAATGTAGATGTTTTAATTTGACTTCTGTCTTATTTCTGATTGCCTAAAGGTCCCGTGCGCACCGACAATTTCAGCAATGCACCAATCTACGTGGGCACCGCCCAAATTCCCCACTAAGAGAGCTAAGAAAAACCCATGCTGCCAACTCTGACGAGCAACAAGGCCCCTCATACGTCCGCTCCTAAAGAGAGGGGGTTAGAGGAACCCCTGGCAGGCGTAACAATGAACAGAGCAGCTAATCGCATTCACAATGCAACGAAGAAGCTCTAGTTTGCCAGTGAACCCGCCAAATGTGCAAAACTGGCAATGAATGTATGCGACAATGGACTAAAGGTCCATCCAAGCACTCATAACCTTCTCAATAAACGCAAAGCTCCTAAGAGACAAGGATAACATACAATGGTTAGAGAACAGGATATTAAAGACGCCGGTTGAAAAGACTCCCATCCATTTAATTTCCTTTCCATTTTTTTTGCTACCTGCCACTTGACCACCACGCCCACCTCACCTGTTTGGGATGGGCCGGAGCCTATCAATTGTTTGTGCACACTTTGACTCTTGCTTGGCACTCACCACCAGCACGCTCATTCATCCTGTGTGCGTCTTCAATTAACGTGAGTCAATTTATGAATTTGATTTCTTTGTTTATGACCAGATTCTTTTGTTGGCGTGGTTCATGACCAGAGTCCTTTGTTTTCTAGACTTGTCCTATATGCCTTTGTTCATTTGTTTGATTTGTGTTTGATCATTGTCTAATTCTATTGTTATCTTTTTGTTATCCCCTTTATGCAGCACACAAAGATGAGGGAAATTGATGCAAAATCAAGCATCAAATAAAGAAAGAAGAATAAGAAAATGAACCAAATTGTGTTGCATCAAACCCTGCCTCCTCCGTGCTCTTATTCATCACCCTTACCACTGCCTTCTGACCGAGTCACTGCCTGCTCGCCAAACCTCACTCCACCCAAACCACTAAAATAGTGGTTTGGGTGGAGTGAGGTTTGGCGAGCAGGCAGTGACTCGGTGGGGTTAGGGGTGGCAGTAGCTCAGGAGGTAGAGTGGGTTGGCTGGTAACCTGAAGGTTGCTGGTTGATCCCCGGCTCCTCCTAGCTGAAGGTTGAGGTGTCCTTGAGCAAGGCACCTAACCATAACTGCTCCCGATGAGCTGTTCATGGCTGACTCTGCCGTCGGTTTGTTAATGTGTGCATCAATGGTGAATGTGACCAATGGCCAATGGTTAGAAAAGTGCTATATAAATGCAAGCCATTTATATTTATATCGGTTACGAAACGTAACCAAAGCCAGAATAACCGTTCACTCTCCCAGCAAAACGCTGGGACGCAACCATGAGGCGAAGCCAAGACGAAATAAATAGCGACTAATGGCAGCTAATTTGGCGGGCCAACACAGCGAAGATGCTTTATCTTGCCGGGAGACCAAACTGAGTGTGCAACACGACCGTATGCGACGGTACCTTAATTCCACACAAGCGCACATAGCCTTCTCAATAAACGCAAAGCTTATAAGAGAAAGGGGAAGCGGATCAATTATAAATGGTCAGAGGACACGATATTAAAGGTGCCAGTTACGAACCGTAACCAAAGCCAGAATAACGATCAGGAAGATATTGAGTCAGAACAATCATGACCGTATGTGTGTGTTCCCTTCTTCCTAATTGTTGTATATTGAGGTTGTTGGTCTTCTCATTATTTTTGTAACAACCATAGGCCTAATATTAATGGCAGTATAGCCTGTATTAAAGTGGGATGGAGTAGCCTAGTTCTATTTCCATCGTAATAAATGGTATGTTATAGTGGGCTAAGCCACTTCGGTCAAAACCAGTTGCCAAATATCAGAAAGGTAATAGGCCTACCATTAATTATAGCCAATTAATGGTAATTATTAAGACAGAAATGCAAGGCAAGAATAATATGCATGTCAACAATTACTTTGAGGTGAAGTTACTTTACTTTGGTCTGCAGAATATAAGTAAAGAAAATGAAACAAATTCCAATTATCATACATTATATTTACTACTCACCCAAATGTTAAATGGCATGAAAATCACTTGATGAGTTTTCTAACATTAATATGAGTTCGAATTTGGCCCCTTTTGTCATAATTTCTCTGCCTTGCCCGTCCTGAGATTTTGGCCTGCCAATGAGCTACGACCGTGCATTTGCCACATGTGTTTGTGTGCGTGTGTGGGTTTGAATACACACACTGTAACGCAAGTGTTTTACACTTCTTTGTTATTTGGATAACCGTTCTGCTGTTGGGGTTATGGCGCATAACATGTCGGGTTCTCTGTCTCTGGTATTTCCACAAATGAGACTCGTAGTGGGGGTTATCTCAGCCATGGTTGAGAAGGAATTGGGGGAAAGGAACTTTGGCTTTGACTCCCTGAAGTAGGCTACATGAACCACGACATGGTGGGAGAAAGGGTTTATTGCCCGGGATTGTCTCCTGCTGGAGCCCTTTGCCTGCTTCCGAGACATTGGTGCCTCAGCAGCGGGGCTCAGGCGGGAGACAATCGTGGGCAACAATGGCTTTCTCCTCCATACCGCAGTTCAGTCGACTTCAGATTGATGTGGAAGTGGAAGAACCAGAGACATCGATTGAGAATCAGAATATCGTCTGGAGGTGCACCCAGCCTTTGGCCGTGAAAATATATATTATATGATATAGATATCTATGTATAATATGATATTATTTAGATATAGAGCTCCAGGACTCCCGCCGGAGCACCGGGAGTGTTCTAGAATATTAACAGAACATGTCCGAAAGCTGTGTGTGCCTCGCCATTGCGATACATCCACTGTAAATACAAGCGAATGGTACCATGGCCGCATGCTGCTCAGTAGTGCCACACCCCCACCCTCCACCTTGACCCGCCTCTAAAAAACGGTACGTTTGTGGAAAGCTCAATGTGGGACTGGCTCGTAGTGGCTGTAATTCTGCACCAAGGCTGAATTTCTTGAACGTCTTCAAGTACTGTATTAGGGGCCCACTAACAGCAATATAAAAGCATTCATAAATTAGCATGCCATGGGATCTTTAACGCATGGCATTGCTTACTACAGTGTTCATTCATTCAGCCCCTATGGAAAAAAATAAAAATCCCAAATCCACATGCTAATTCGATGCAGTTTCACATATATGAACAATCTTTGACATTATAATATTTAAATTAGGCTAATTGTTTGCCTGTTTGTGCTGTGTATAGCCTACGTGTGTGTAAGCTTATGTTACAGTTCCGACCTGCCTAGGCATGTCAAAATAGCAACACCAACTGCGCTATCCGCTGGGGCACTTAAACCAGGATCTTTTTGGTTAGTTGCACATCTGCTTTATCCATCTGTAAGATAGCACCATGTATCATTTGCGCTGGAACACACCTCTGCTTTTCGCCGACACGCCTCTCAGGGCACAAGTTTAGCGGCGCGAGTTTCCTGTGGGGGAAAATCAGCTTTGCGCCAGGTGCAAACTAGCAACGATACATGCGGCGGCGTAGAAAGTCATTTGCGCTGGGTGCAAGATAGGGCCCTAGTGTAACGACAGCTAAGGCAGCAACCTACTTAATTATAGTGATTTAAGCATGGGCTTGTGTGGGGGAGAGGGAGAAGGGGAGGTGTGGGGGCAAGATTGCTAATTATACATGGCTACCTGATGTGGGTGTATGAGATGTTTTTTTATTTTTTTTCAATTTTTACCAGAATAATGCGTCATTGAGATTAAACATCTCCTTTCAAAGTGACCCGGCCAAGACAGGCAGCAGTAGCTTACAGTCACACATAGCCTACATACATAACATTAGAAAAATCTAACAACTAAAACATTCGACAGGGGGGAGGGGCGATATCAACATCGCAAGACATTTCGGGAGGCTCAGGGAGGAGTGTAATTTTACATTTTAGCAAAAAAAATTGTCTTGTGGTGGACTCTGTAGACATAATTCACCAGACTGTGTTATTGACATGTTTTCGTTCTGCGTTATAGGGACGCTGTCTCTTTAAGATCTTTTGACTTGCTGGTCGGTGCAACGTTAAAATCTAAAACGACATGCCGTTATGTTGTCGACGTTAGTAATTGTCTCTTCACTTATTTCTAGTGGTGTTCCGTGCTTAGACAATTTGTCATTTTCACTTCAAATTGAAGCAAACGTTTTATTTACAATCGAAGTTTTTTGCAAGGGTCTATAGAACAGTTTTTATCCGTGGGCCAGACAGGCCGGTCAAAAAATTCATGGTGGCTCCATCGTTGATGGCTCCAAACCCACCACCAACCCATTCGTGAGGTATCTCACATATGGGGTACGCCTCCCAGCATATCCCTCAGAAGCACTTTATCACTACGCCAGACATGATTAGCTGGCCACGTCTGACACACCCAGGTCAGCCCGCTATATAATTATCTGACTGTGCGTACGGCGTCATCCAACTACCTCTTCTCGTTCTGAAGTAACTATCGTGTCGGCTGGCTCGCCATGTTAGCTTGACGAAGACCCATTTCTGTTGGAGCCCCTCATTCCTAGCGGCCAGACTCAAGAAGCCTAAGCGGGAGCAAGCACCGACTGGGGTGAGAGGATGGAACAAGAGGACCTAAGGGCGATGACTGAGTCTGAATGCCTTGAGGGCTGCGATGCCCACGATGAGCTTGACTCACTCGATGGCTCAGATGACGCAGTCCTGTTTGAGGTGGACGGTGTCGACCCGTTCCAACGATCGAAGAGACTAGATAACAAAGGACCCTGCGCAACCTAAGCACAGAGGGTGCGAGAGGCGATGAAGACGGTTCCCCGGCTATCGGCACAAGGCTACACCATGTGTAAAGACACGCTGGCACCAACCTGGAAATCCCATGGCCCAGCGCTCCCACGAGAAGACCGGTTCCCGGTACGAAAGCAAGCGCTTACCCCGGGTGAAAAGCGCAGAGAGACAACTTCTCTCCTTATTCCCAGAGTGTGTGGAAGAGGCACCTGGTCGCAGCCGTTCTCATCCAAGAGCCCGATCCAGGGGGGAGCCACGCTGGAATGCGTAGCAATGGAGGAAAGAGGACTGTTCAAGCTGCCACTTGTGGAGCCGCTGGTCGCCCACCACCTCCAGCCGGGTCAGAAAGCCCTATCTACATCGTCTGCACCGAGCTTCCCGTCGAGGACGGACGGTTTCCAGTCTTCTATGACGGCAAAGCATACAAGTCTGTAGCTCTTGGTGTGCGAGCTCTCAATACATCGTCCTCTCTGGGACGAGATGTGTGTCGTGACCGACCTATGCCTATGTATTCACCGATGCTTCGGGAAGGGCTATGGACACCATAGTGGCGCAGGAGAGAGCGCATTGGCTCAATTTATCCAGCCTCTCTCACTGCAAGCAAGAGTCCAGCTCATAGACGTCACTGTGGATTCAAAGGGCTTGTTCAGCCCCACTATGACCACCATGCAGAGCCGCTGTGAGAAAAAGAAATGGGAGGGTGAGGCTCTGCAGACCTGCATGCCCAAGAAGACGCAGCCGTCCCCCCGCTCTGACTTCCCGGCCATCCTTTGCACAGGCGGTAGTGCGGCCTCTGCCGAACCACAGAATTCCGAGGCGTCCCGGCGTGCATCCCAGACCTCCAGCTCAACCTAAGACTGAGGCTGCGTTGGTCAACAAACCAGCTGCACCAGTGGATCAGCAGGGAGGCAAGCAGGCTCCACTTCACCCGCGCCCGGGCAAGAGGCCTAAGCAGTCCACCTAGCTCGCTGCCGGGAGAGGGAAAGCGTGTCTGCCAGACACACGCTCCTCTCCCACAGCAAAGGTGTATGTCCGGAGGGTCTGCCGTTGCCACTCAGGACGGTTAACAGTTACGAAACCCCTCCACTGTCAAAAGCGCAAACATGTTAACGGCAATAATTTGTACCCCCTAGTGCATTTGTAAAAAAATCTAATGTTGCAAAACAAGAGAAAAATAATAAGCCATATAAGCTCTTTGTCAGAGCAGGCTACAAACAGGGGGAAGTAACGCTCCCTGCCACAAGAGGGCAGCGATGCTCCGCCTGTGGCACTAACACCGGCAGGAGAAACCCACAATTCAAGTTGTTCCATCAGCTCAAGCAATGAGCAAGTTCTACTCAAGATATTTCATAATAAAGAAAGAGGGAGGGGGCATGAGCCTTATATTGGATCTGAGAGTGTTAAATGCGCATCTCAGACTAAACAGATTTCGGATGTTGACAAATTCAGCACTGCTGGGGCTGGTATGCACAGGGAATTGGTTCACCACCCTGGACCTGGCTGACGCATAGTACCATATCCGAATCCCCCTGCACAGAAAGTAACTTAGATTTGCCTTTCAAGGGGTGATTTCCGAGTTTTCAGTTCGTCCTTTCGGTCACTAAGCCTGCGAGTCTTTGTAAAATGCACAGAAGCCACCTTAGGTCCACTCAGTATGAAAGGGATGCATCTGGCAACCTTTATCGATGACTTTCTCCTGGCTGTGAGTTCAGCAAAGGATGCAGTTGCACATACGGAACACACAATGGCACACTTGTCATCGCTGGGGTTTAGGTTCAACTTGAAGAAAAGTACTCACCCCTTCTCAGTCAATAACTTTCATCGGGCTGTCTCTGGACTCAATGAGGGCTCGACTAACTCCAGACAGAGTGAAAGCGATGCATGCATGTCTCACTTGGTTTCGCAGGGGAATTTATGTCACATTGAGAGATTGCCACAGACTATTGGGTCTGATGGCGTCTGCCCTGGTGGTGGTTCCCCTTGGCAGGCTGTATATGAGGGGTTTTCAGCGCTAGTTGTCAAGACACGGTCTGGACCCACAAATTCATGCCGCATATTTGTCCCTGTAGACTGCATGCTAGCGCTTTGCCAGTGGAAACATCCGTATTTCGTTACACAGGGCATGCAGCTTGGCACGATATGTGCAAGGAAAGTAGTTACCACCGATGCATCTCTATGGGGCTGGGGTGCCACCCACGAAGGGCGACCGTTGAACGGCCAATGGAAATCAGAACTGCACTCTGTTCACATCAATGTTCTTGAACTCATGGCAGTGTTCCTAGCGCTGAGACATTTTCTACAGTATGTAACAGACACTCATGTTCTGGTAAGGACAGACAATACAACGGTAGTGGCCTACATCAACAAGCAGGGAGGTTTGCGCTCGCCTAAACTACACAGGCTGGCACACAAACTGAAGCGCTAATCTACACTCACTCAGGGCAACGCATGTGCCTGGAGTGATGAACCACGGTGCAGGTTTACTCTCACGAGGTCACCCTCAAAATGGAGAGTGGAGACTTCACCAAGAGGTGATGAAACTGATTCGGAACCAATACGTGGGCCCGTCACTAGACCTGTTTTTCAGGTCAACTGACATGGTTTATCAGATATGGTTTATCAGCGTGTCACGTGGATATTAACGGTAAGACAGTGGGACAGCATGCCTTGGTCCGTCGTTTCCTGCTGGGAGCGCGTCGTTTGCGCCCTGTGCCAAAACCTCTATCACCTGGATGGGATTTGCCACTGGTGTTGGGAGCTTTATCGGAGCCTCCTTTCGAACCACACGAAAACGCTTTCACTTAAGACACCATTGCTTATAGCGTTAGTCTCAGCAAAACGGGTTGGTGATCTACACACTTTATCGGTGCATTCGTCATGTATGCAGTTTGGCTCTGGGGACTCTAAGGTATCACTGCGGCCGAACCCATCATATTCCATCCTATTTGTGCCTTTCCATGGAGTGTAATGCTTTCTACCCTCCACCATTCTTGGGCTTGAGGTTTTACAGACTTGACGTTACTGCGCCTCGCTTAGCTGTTGCTGTCTTGAGCGTGACCTCATAGGGAGTGCAGGACGCTCTGTCAAGATTTGAATGGTCACGTATTGTTGAGGTTGGCCTGTCCGGCAATACGGGAGTAAACCTATCCCATATGTGAGACACCTCAGAAATGCTTGAAAGAGAACTTAAAGGACAATTTCACCGGTGGAAACATGAATCTGTATTGAAAGTGTGTCCTATATGTAGTCGAATAGTATGATTAATTTATAATTTCTAACTTCTTGACCAAGAAAGGCAGTAAGTAACTTTTGGCGCTTGTGGATTGAAGACAACAACTCCCAGCATCCACCACTGCAGGCCACTCCCGCTGATCTAGATCTCCCCCTATCAGAGACCTCGCTGTTCCATCTACCAAGCTGATACCGCAAGACAGCTTGAAAATCAATTTCACACAACATTTCTAGTGAAGAGTATTAGATGGTGAACTCATTAGTGAATTACTCCTCGTTTGTATTTCTTTCGAAATGGTGAACTTTTGCACGGTACCAGGATGTTCAAGCAGGACAAGGACAGGCAGTAAGTTTTCATCTCCTACCTAGAAATTTGGAGCGTTGCAAACAGTGGCTACGGGGTATCAATCATCCAAAGTTTGGAGAAGACACAGCCATGGAAGCCGTAAAACAAAAGACGATTTGAAGTCTCAATTTCAAGCCGGAACACTTCAAATTCAATGTCCTGGGAATGAAGAGAGACGCTCTTTTGAACGCCGCAATTCCGTCGATATTTACCTTTCCATATGACGATGCACAGCCTGGGAAGTCTGGAACTAGCAGTGCTAAACGCATTTGCCTGGAGGTAAGACTCACCGATTTATATTGTAACATAATTCACACATTCATACCAACAGGCCACATATGCCCTTGCCAATTAAAGAGGCTTCTTTCTCATCTTAGGGAGTTATCCTGAGCGTAGGGAGGTGTCCAGCTCATACAGGAAGCCATTCATCATGTGTCAATTCTAGAGATACGAGGGGTCAAGATGTTCGAGAGACCCAGGTGCTCAAGGCCACAAAAACAAGTGTAATTCCCACACATACCCGCAAGAGATCAGCATAGAGTACACATACGGGTATCAAGGAGGCGGGAGTTCAGAACCATGCTTAGCCAATCGGAGCACATAACCAACTACACACCTGCCCAGTATTAAAGTCACAACACATAGCCCAGGGGGCCAGAACGCTCCAGGTAATGCATCCATCAGATGCCCTACTAAGCGTATCTCCACGCGTGCATAATACAATTCCTCTCCTTTTGCTTCATAGAGACTTGTCCAAACCTTGACCAAATAAAGTGAGTTAAAGCGATCCTGACTCGGCGACCTATTTTCCAAAGAACTCTGCAATTTGGTGATTCCCGACATGATTCTGAGGAAAGGCCAAGGACCGGGGGAGCTGCAGAGGCGAGCGACGGGCGTGGCTCACCATCCCTTCCACGGGCCACAAAACAGGTGAGCAGAACCTCTTGTCTTAAAGACTGAATCTGCATAGGATTAGACTTAGAAATTGTAGGTGGAAGTGGGGGAAGCCAACGTCCCACCGTGTACACTCTGGAATCCCGGCTTGGTAGAAAAAGTGTAATCAACGTGAAGTTGAACAGTCGCTGAGAACTCTGAAGGAGATTGAATTAAAATAATATTTTTGTCGCCATTGTGAGACTAAAATACAGGAAGCAAAGGGCCAGAATTGTCTTATATTTTCCACTGAGGGGAGGTTAAAGTCCCCCCAAGGGTCGTTTTACTTTACCGAGGGGAGGTTAAAGTCCCCCGAAAGGGTTAGTTAGTTATTTCCCACCGAGGGGAGGTTAAATTCCCCCCAAGGGTCGTTTTACTTTACAGAGGGGAGGTTAAAATCCCCCCAAGGGTCGTTTTACTTTACAGAGGGGAGGTTAAAGTCCCCCCAAGGGTTATTTTTATTTTTCCCAGAAGGGAGGTTAGAGTCCTCCCAAGGGGAAGTTAGAGTTCCCCCTAAGGGGGAGGTTAGAGTTCCCCCAAGACACAGTGTTGGATTTGGGTGTGTAGGAATCTGGAAGAACCAGAATTGGGCCCGAGTGTGGTCAGTTTGACTTGCATGGCCTGGACTAATATGGTTACTTCTTGTGTGGATAACCCTGCTATGTGCGCAACGCATGCTTACTATGTAAACGCTATTTTGCTGTGAAAGATGAGTGTCTGAGTGTGAAAAAGCTGAGAAAGTGGGCAAGACATTTCTGAACTTATGTTATGGCGACCATTAAAATACATTGAAGGACATTTGCGGCATGTTAATGCAATACTTTGGGGGGAATTCACTTGAACTAAGTAATTTAATTTAACAAAATGTAGGATACCCACCTCCGTGAGAAGCTGAGTGCGTCAGTGTGAAGGTGCGTGACAGCATGTACGTGTCAACGTGCGTTTGTGGGAGAGAGCGAGAGAGATAGATAAGGAGAGCTAAAAGTAGGAGGACGAGCGAGAGGGACCATATTCCCTCCTCTAGTCTGTTTGAGGTAGCGATAGACAGCGTGTTCTTCTGAGAATGGACGGTTGCTCCATGCCATAGAATACCGCACGCTCAGGTACACAGACAGGGCCTCCGTAGATTTTGTAGTCCCCGTTCCCCATATTTGTAGTTCTCCCAGTCGATAAATCTGTAGTCCCCGTCCGCCATGTTTGGAGTTCTCTTACTCCACCTTATGGTGTAGTACCCTGTCTGCCATGTTTGAAGTTCTTTGTAGTCTCTGTCCATAGGTTTCACCTAAACAACCCCTCTGCTGGCCGAGAAAAGGAACTACAACTCTCCCACACCCAGCCCCCAGAGCACGCACCCTTCAAGGCCTAAAGGCCGCACCCAACGTGGGAGGGAGACACACAGAGGAGAGAGAAGCCACATTCCAACCTTATCTGTTGTTTTGCACCAAACAGCACCCTGAGGAGGGAGATAGAGAATTCTCCTGAGTGAGGGAGAGAGTAACAGGGAGACACGCAGAGGATATTCACATTATGGCTCATTTGTTTTTCTTTAGGATTATTTTTTGTTTTGTTTTTTGTCTTCCTAAGACAACAGTTATCGTTCATGATGATGAACATCGAAGTTCATGAGACGGTTATAAGGACAATTGAAAGAGAAACGTTGATACGTTAATAGGATAACAGTGATGGTTATCGAATGCAATTGGCCTAAAGAAGGTTTTGCTATTAACTAAGTGAAGTTCTCAATTAACATTTGCATTTGCCTGCAATAAGCCAGTATGGAAGGTTTGTAAGCCAACGATGGGTAAGATCCCACCTTGACACCCGGGACAACCTAAGGTAGGCACAGTCACGATTACTTGGCAGAGTCACTGTGGGCACTGGCTCACTTGATCAGGAAGTGACGAGCTGCAACCATCATGGGAAGAGCCGGGTGGGGAGTAGGGCGGAGGAGGAACAGGAGTCAGATATGCCAGCTCAGGCAGTGGAAGTGGTGGACTCAGAACGGGGCAAGTCGGCTTTTCGTTTACAATATTACTGATAACACACACTGATGCAGTCGCTTGCAGTAAAGCAGCACATCTCATATGAGTTGTATGGCTGTTTACAAAGTAAATCTGCTGTTCTAATGTGCCGGCGACTCTAAAACTCGACTCCTCAGCAGTGAAGAAACAAAGTTGGCAATGTAACATTAGATAGACTAGCTATGTTCTATATACGTTTGCTGTTATCTATGTTTCACAATGTCACGTGTGATAGTTTGAGGTTATTAAAATGTTTATTGAACGTATCGCATTTCAGACTCAAACGACGTCTGCTGCAGCTTTGTTCTCGTCATCAGAAGATGATGAGGAACCCCAGTCAGCACCAATGGTGTCAATACCAGTCAAGAATCCTCCCTCTGTCCAAGCACAGTTTGTAAGTTTGTACAGCATATTGCCTCTAATGGAATTACAATTACTGTATGATTAAAAAAAAGTGGAATATAACATTGAAAATAAAACCTCTTGTTTGTTTTATAGTCACCATACCTAAATACACCAGGCCTCAATACCAGTGCCAGTAGCCTTGAAGTTGGTGAAACCGACGAAAGCTATCAGCCTGAGCCTCTTTTCAGATTGCCCACTAGCCTATACCGTCTGCCCTGCATGCAGGTCTTTTTACACCTCACACTGGCTGGAGGAGTTGATTTCCCCTTCTGCAAAAGACAATTCTCTAGGCTAGTTAGCTCAGCAGGCTCCTCTGTCTCTTTAGGAGGCAATGGTAGCAGCAACCGGTCCTCCGGGCTTCTGCTCTGGCACTACTCTAGGCTTGGCATGTATAGAAGAATTCTGGGCAGGCTCTCTAGTGGGCTCAATAGTCTTTGGGACACTCACATGACAAAACCCCCCAGACAGAGACATGCACAGGGGGATTGCTCAGGTTGCCCGGGCAACTGCCCATATGCCCTCCTCGACTCATGTTGCCCTTCCGAGGAAATTTATTTATTTATTTTTTTAAAAATCATACAATGGATGCAGAATTTAATGTAGGCCTAGATTAAAAAAAAAAAATCACCACTCGAAACATTTCATGAAGTAAACATAGCCTCATTCACTTCCACTTCCCCCTACTGACTTTCACCGAGAGTGAAAGTCAGTAGGGGCAGGGCAAACTCTGTTTACGTAGCTGCAGCGCTGCACGCGAACGGCACCTGGGCCTGCATGATATGCCTGTCTAGTGCCTAGACCAAAGAGATTGTCGTGGTTGTCTTGTGAGACGACTGCCTTTTATGAAATGAATTGAAATCTTCATAAATCCAGGTTCAGTTTGCCACGCAACGTAGCCTAAATAATCAGACAGCCAGTGTCACAATCCTACTGTTGGGTAATGTTAAGCTGGTGGGTAACTGGTTGTCGTGCTAACTGTGGGGGTGGCTCCCTTGATTGGCCTTGATTATGGTCACCTGAGGGATTCAAGATGGCGGACAGAAGCAAGATGGTGGCTGGATAGACAGCATGGTGCCCAGACTTGGTTACACTCAGAAAGCATAAGACTTTGTAAAACCTATTTGCCCTTATACAAGGACAGTACCAGGATTAGGGATTCGTACAGGGAATGTGACCACTCCTTTGTCGTGTATGTCTGTCAAGTGTTTGTCTATGTTATATGTCGAACAATAACCAAACGGAACAGGCTACCGTTTACCCCAACGCTTGGGCTATCCCTCAACAAGAGAGAGAAGGACCAGAGCTCGCCAGGAACCCAGGTGAGTCACTGCTCACGTGGCCGGAAACTAGCTGCCTGCCAGCTGTGGTTTGTTACCACTTATGTGTCTCGACTCCTGCCTAGACAGAGAGCCGTTTTGAATAAACAAGGGGGGTCGTGACACCAGCTAGCTTGCAGACAAGCAACCCATTATCACATAGGCTGCTATTTGTTTGACAAACAAATGTCTGCTGATAGTTAGTTTCTAACATTTTGTTTTAGCAAGAAGAATGAATGATTGAAATAATGCAAAACATGAATTCTTTCATTCAAAATGGTAAAAAAAATAAAACTTTGTTTGTTTGTTATTGTTAAGTGAAGCCGAAATGCCCACTGAAAAGAGGCGGATTCAGGAGTGAGAGAGACAACTGAAGGAGGCAGCAAACACTGCAGGGTTGGCTACGAAAAAGCCAACCAGCAGGTGAGACAGATTTTGCATTGTGATAAAGATGACACTGTAGTGTAGGCTAATTTATGAATTAACCAGACTCATATTTTAGCCTACTAACGGAAATAATTACATTATTATAATTACATTACTTTTAAGATGAGGAGCAGCCTCAAGTCTCCAGACATGAGGAAAATGTGGACCAGGGGGCATATAGGGCAGGTAACATAAAATATGAGAGGAGAGGACCATGCTAGAAGGTACAGGGTTATAGAGCCGCATGCTTAATAATTGTAATCTAAAAAAAAATGTAGGCTATTTTAGAGATCCTTTCAAAGATTTTGCCTGAGCAGAACATAAATACCACTGCTCCTAGTGGACATAGCAATCGACCAAAAAGAGGTTCTGAAGATTTATATTGAAATGGCCCCTAATGGCTCTCTCCTTTGAAGAGAAACTTGTTTGTTGTTTGTGTTCATGTTATGTTCTTCTTCAAGTCATGTTTTTCTGCGTTATCCTTAGTAGAAGTTAGGGTGAATGACGTATTTCAGTGTTTTACTTATTTGTGCTGGTATAGTGTATAGAGTAGGACTCCTAGTGGAAACACTTTTGGCCGAGCCGAGCCGTCATGAAGTTCTCCACCAGTTCTGCTGCACTCTGGCCACTCTGGGGTTGATGCTCTTTCACCCAGATTCGGACGTCTGGAGCCAGGGCGCGGATAAACTGCTCCAGGATGAGAACTTTGGCAACTTTTCCGACTGACTTATTTGCCGGCCTAATCCACTTTTCAAAAACATCTTTGATGCGGGTGTACAGCTCACAGGGGGGTCTCACCAGATCTGACGTCCGGTTCGCGGAACCTCCTTTGGTACACCTCCTCGTTGATTTCATACTTGTGAAGGATGACCTCCTCCACTCGGATGTAATCTGTGGCATAATTCATGTTCATTGCCACATAGGTGCTGAATGCTTTGCCGGTGAGGTAGGGCACTTAAAAGACTGCCCAATCCTCTCTTGGCCAGCGATGAGCCATTGCAGGCCTCTCAAATGTGATGAGATACTGCTTGATTTCGTCACCCTCCCCTATTTTTGGGATGGCCTCCCTTGTCAGGGGCGCTACTGGTGCAGGTGCTGTTGCTGTTGCATGTGCAGGTGCTGGATCAGAAGCTGGTGCTGGTGGTGGAGTATGCCCACCTGGCTGAGGTACTGGTGGTACAGGTGAAGGCCTCCGTTCATCCTCCACGTCCTCCCTGACTTGGTTCAGCTGCACCTCCTCCGGCCCTGATCCTGTTTGAACGCCTCCCGCTCCAAGAGCTTATGCAAGGCGGCTAGGTCGGACCCCTCTGGTGGGTCTCCACCTGATGCTTGGTCCCCACCATCGTCGCCAATAGCTCTTCCTCCTCATCCCCCTGCAGACCTCTGGACAGAATCTGTTCCATTCTGCCCCTGATTTGGACATGTCCTCGTTGTCCACCTCTTCCCCATATTCCCCCTCGCCTCTCCAGTTTCTTAGATGTCGTCACTCATCCAACCACTGCCAACAAATGTGAGGGACCGACGCAGTCAACCCGAGTATTAGGATGCAGACTCATTGGACTAGACGGTGTGGACAAAACCTAGGGGTGGCCATTCCGCTTTGGAAAACAAGGGAAGTCTTGTTTTCTTTGAAAAATGCAGTGTTCAAAATAGAAATGAATGTTTCAAAAATAGTGGTCTTGGGATGTGGGGCGCCGATGTTTCGGAGCGTGTATCGAGTAATCCAGAAAGTGTATTGAGGCATGTATCATTTGGGGGCGGTGCCGTAATTGATGACATATGAAGACTCGCTGGTTCAGGAGATGGTTTGAAATGTGGGCAAGATTCACTAACACATAAAAGCGTCAATGCGTCCCCTGCCTCTTCAGCGTGATTTGACGTTTTGGTGAGTTTCGTGTGAGTTTTGGTGACAGTTTCAGTGAGTGTTTCAGTTTTGTTATTGTTTTCATGGAGCATCCAATAAAGCAAAAACATTCCCCAGTATGGGAACACTTTCATCTAATTTATCCTAATAAGGTAAGTGTTTACTCATCTTGTATGTTTATTATGGTAGCCTATTTCACACTTGCCAAATTCACACCATCACCATCCAAATGCTCCAGAGAATGGTAGACCAAAGGGAGACTGTTGGGGCAGATCTTGGTGGCTTGGTCAGTGACATCCCTGTATTGACATCCGAGGAATACACTGGGTGTCTGTTCATCTCATCTCCATTCCACGAAGCAACTGTTGAGCTTTCAGAGGAGAAAAGAGTGTCAGACTTAAAGGTAATTCCACTGCTCAAAATTATTGTGAAGAGGCAGCAATGAGGAGCACTAAATCATTGGCTACAGAGTTGGGAGAGCACCTCATCAAGCTTGTCAGGGAAAAGCTACAGAGCTCTAGCAATAATTTACTTCCTACATCATCTACAATCATCTCCAGCAACTTCATCACATAATGTAGTTGGAAAACCTGTTAATATTTTCTCCTTTAGTTAAGTCAATTTAGATTAATTATGAACCTCAATTACATTATCTGTTTATGCTTCTCGGGAAACAAGCTTTTGAGTCATCTAGACGCCAAAGTGATGGCATCCAGAATGACGCACAATATGAAGGCTGATGCCACAGTGGAAGTTCAGCGGTATATATGCCAGAGCCAAATATTGGGAGGACCGATGACCCGCTTCTCTGTTAGGGAAGAACCCAACCTATATAAGCTTGCAACTGGGTACTTGTGCACACCATCCCCATCTGTTCCCTGTGAGAGTGTTCTCCAAAGCAGGAGTCATTTCCTGGAAGAGGAAACGGCTAAATCCAAGCACAGTTCAACAAATTGTTCAGTTCTTGAATAGAAAATCAATATCAGGTGCACAAGCACAATCACCTTCATATCATCTTCAACCATAAGCACAATACTCTTCTCTCAGAAATTGGCCTGTCAATGTCATTTGTTAATGTCTTATCTACAACGGAGTATTAGGGCCACACATTGTCGTGACGAGATTAAAGTCGACACGTCGACTAGTAACACGTCTGTTCAGGTCCTCCTCCTGAACAAAGTTTTCCGCACAACCTTTTCAGCGTCCTTACACTAATCACAACACTGTGGTTCTGCGCTAAAACAGCGAGAAACGTAGCATAGAAACGTAGCATAATTTAGCATAGCATAACTTTAGCATAGCGTATTGTAGCATAATTTAGCATAGCACTTCTAGTTCTAACACAAAATGAGACTCCCCTTAAATAATGAAAGGAATTAGTCAAGATTGGACCAATTAAGGCCAGTTAGGCCATACCACTAACATGGGGAACATTTCCAATCAAATTTAACGTATACATGCACCCTTAATGCGACTATCAATCTAATAATCTAGGGGTCTTAATCTGACTAAGAGTAACCCGATTCGATTTTAGTCCGACTAAGGTGTATACATGCATCTTATTAAACCCCTTCTAAGAAATTGGAGCTTAGTTGCCTCTATTATTAACAACTACAGACCAATATCAAATCTACACTTCATAAGTAAAATCATTGAGAAAGCTGGCCTCCAGAAACGTAATCACTTCCTGGCATCAACTGGTTGCTATGGCACCTTCCAATCAGGATTTCGACCCCTGCACAGCACGAGACTGACCTTTTTGACTTTTTCCGGTAACACAGTGGTGCCCAAACTTGTTAATTTGGCCCAGGCATTAGAAAAGCTTATTGCTATGGCATGTGTTGACATATGTCGTTGTGAAGATGTGAATGGCATCTTCACTGTGTTAAACCATGTTTTAAAAGATGCACATGTTCCTGTCTGGCCGTAATAGTCTGCAGCTGTGGCTCATGTGGTTAATTGAGCCACACCCATTCTGGTGCTCCTTAAGAGGACCAGAGTTCTTGACTGGAGGGAGGATCGAGTTGTGCAAATGCATCGACTTTTGTGCTATTGTTTTTTTAAGTAAAAATATGCTTTTTAACAACAACCATGTGCGTCGTCGAGGAAACTCTTTTTCACAGTCGTATTGAAATGGAGCGAATCTGGAAAGCCATTATGGAGGTTAAAGGTCGTGTTCATGCATTTTTACCCTGGAAATCCAGAGTTCTCGTGAGAGCACAATTTGAATTCTCTAGATTAGGGTGGATGCAGGCTATCATTTTAGTGTTTGGACAGGGATAAGTACTACAAGCCCCCCCCCGCCCCACAAAGCATGCTGTAGATGTAGAACAGAATTAACAGAAATTATTTATTTTAACCAATTCGGAAAACAAATCATTCCTGCTTTTGAGCAGCGAGGACATCATCCCGGGCTTCCTCTTTCAATGCTTTCTTTTTTCATCCCCCCC
>OOFH01092577.1:0-10466 GCA_900323355.1 Merlangius merlangus
AGTAACAGATATAGACCCAGTCAGACATAGGGAGTAACAGATATAGACCCAGTCAGACATAGGGAGTAACAGATATAGTCCCAGTCAGACATAGGGAGTAACAGATATAGACCCAGTCAGACATAGGAGTAACAGATATAGACCCAGTCAGACATAGGGAGTAACAGATATAGACCCAGTCAGACATAGGGAGTAACAGATATAGGCCCAGTCAGACATAGGGAGTAACAGATATAGGCCCAGTCAGACATAGGGAGTAACAGATATAGGCCCAGTCAGACATAGGGAGTAACAGATATAGACCCAGTCAGACATAGGAGTAACAGATATAGACCCAGTCAGACATAGGGAGTAACAGATATAGACCCAGTCAGACATAGGGAGTAACAGATATAGACCCAGTCAGACATAGGAGTAACAGATATAGACCCAGTCAGACATAGGGAGTAACAGATATAGACCCAGTCAGACATAGGGAGTAACAGATATAGGCCCAGTCAGACATAGGGAGTAACAGATATAGGCCCAGTCAGACATAGGGAGTAACAGATATAGGCCCAGTCAGACATAGGGAGTAACAGATATGTGATTCGGTCAGGCATGAGGCCGTAGGCCGATCGCTGAAGATAATCACATAATCACAGTCTTTTATACAACAGTTCTACAAGCACCATTTATTAGCTAACAGATAAAACCGATTATGATTTGTTTATTTATTTCGTGATTTATTTGCCAAAACATATAGATCCCTAACTGGACTGGGATTGTTGCCAAGCAGCACGTGAACACTCCAGCTAGCCTAATTTGTATCATGTACATTTATCTGTATGTATACCATTTATTGTGCAAACAGTGACATAAGGGTCTTTTTACAGTCACTTTGGTGGCATGTGTGATTTCAATGAGTTAACAGCTTGATCAGACAGCTCGTTACTCCATCGTTTCCTGCTCTCCATGGATGGTCTCCAGTAACTTTTAAGCGTGCTTTACAAAGAATTTCTTTACTTAATTTTTTTTATGTTCCGCGACTCATTATAAATCACAAACATTAGTGTCTGTTTGTTTATATAAAGCATCTTACCTATGCCCACTCACTGCCTGGATGTCCCTCGCCCAGAGTCTGTATGGCAGTGGCTCTCAGGCTGGGGTTAGTGTAAGACGTTTCTTTGCACATCCTGGGTAACATTTGGGCTGGTGTACTCCGAGGGGAACAGCGGTATACCAGAAGCTGTCTGTCGTCGCAGCTGTCACCCTCCCGGGCTGCAGATAGAGGGCTTTTGCAGCAGACAGAGTTGTGTACAGGTATTTTTCCAGCGATGCTACCAGGCAGAGGGGATTTCCTCGCTCCTCAAACATAGCCTTGATTTAATGCTGCAGAATATTTTAAGATGGGCTGGTCTTCAGGTGATATCCGGGGTGGTGTGTTGTTTTGTCTTTCCCTGTCCTTCTAATCTCTTTTACAACACCTTTGTAAACATTATTAGCTGATATGAATTCTGCATTGAATTCTATGAACGGCTAACTGGAGGCTCGTTGATATGCCGGTTTAAACCTGCCCGAAGCCCATGGTAGCTGGTGGTGGTGTAATGCTTCCCTTTAGTTGTCCGGATGGATCCATAAAACTGCCTCAAGAAAACGGACTGAATGTCAATGTTTACAGTGTTAGCCTCATTTTTGCCCTCCTCTAATTTGTCGAGGTCGACTGATGTCATATGAGCAAACCTCAAGATTTGCTCCGAAGTATCCAGGCTTCTTTCTTTCCCTCCGTCCCTTTCTGACGACCATTCGTAATTCAACTCAAATTTTATGTCTGGAAACATGTTCATCTTTGCGGTGCAAAGATTGTTGCGATCTAAGCTACATAAATACCGTTAATAACGTTAGCTGTTCTAACACCTTACAGGTGTTAGAACACCTGTAAGGCAGAGTGATACATGCATAGTTAAAAGTCCAAGTGCTGTTATTCTCTATATCAGCACTCATCGAATGCCTCTTGTCCAATCAAATTACTGGGTTCGTAACAAACTGTATAATAAAGGATATATCGCCCCAGTCAGACACAGAGAGTAAAGAATGTATATACTATAACCCAGTCAGACATTATTGGTACCAGTACCATGATTGGGCATGAGTGAAAGCCCAAGCCAAATGTTTCACTTAGTGGGCCACAAAGGTATTCTTGATCTTTATCTTGGCTACAATCACTACTAGTGTAAATGTAACAATTCATATAATATATCTTTATTAACTATTGGTAAAGGGATAATGAGGACAACACTAATATAATATAATGACGTGATATGTCATTATATTACCAAGTATCCACGCACCATCATATTTTGCAACATTAGGAACGTTAACCCTGACACTGTCTCCTCACACACCAAATAACCTCCTGTACCCACACACCTTTTCACACACTGATCCACACGAGTCTTAATACTGTTGCACCTCAAATAACAAAAACTGTCTCATTGACCCACTCTGCAGCCTGGCAAACCCCGGGGACTTACGTCTGTCTACCACCATCACATCTCACACTGCAAGGACTTCATTAACCACACCCAATCAAACTACTGCTCCTCCATCATCAGCTCACAAGAAGGCAAAAACACCACTCTCAGACCCCCTGACCCCCACCTATACTGTTTACTGTAGACTGTATACCCTCTGAACTGTCCGTAACCCCACCCTCACATACCCTCTGAACTGTCCCCAGTAACCCCACCCTCACATACCCTCTGAACTGTCTCCAGTAACCCCACCCTCACATACCCTCTGAACTGTCCGTAACCCCACCCTCACATACCCTCTGAACTGTCTCCAGTAACCCCACCCTCACATACCCTCTGAACTGTCCCCAGTAACCCCACCCTCACATACCCTCTGAACTGTCCGTAACCCCACCCTCACATACCCTCTGAACTGTCTCCAGTAACCCCACCCTCACATACCCTCTGAACTGTCCTCCAGTAACCCCACCCTCACATACCCTCTGAACTGTCCGTAACCCCACCCTCACATACCCTCTGAACTGTCCCCAGTAACCCCACCCTCACATACCCTCTGATCCCTAACCGTCCCCCCCGGTGTCTCTCTGCCTCCCTCTGAATTCAACGACCTCGACCATGAAGCCAAACCCTCCCCTGCCGCCCTGACCCCCTCCTCACAGTCCTGGGGGGCTCGCCGTCCCTCTCTGCTCCCCCTCATATGAATCACACATCATTAACTGTCCCTCGCCACTGGAATTGTTCCCCATCCCCTTCAAAACTGCTGCAATGACCCCTATTCAACAAACACCTGGCGCTGACCCCAACCACTTCAACCATTTCCACCACCCCATTTCAAACCTTCTATTCATTTCCAAAATATCAGAAAAAATTGTCGCCTCTCCGCTCTCTTCCCAGCACAACCTGTCTGAACAATTCCAGTCTGGTTTCCGGCCCCTCCGTGGTACTGGAGTGGCCCTCATCCAAATCACTGATGCTCCTCCCCTCATGGCAGCTGACCCTGGACTCCACATCCTCATCCTGCTTTGACACCGTCTCCCACTCCACTCCTCTATAGACCTGCCTCCGTTGGCATTCCCCACACCCCCTTCGGCTGGTTCCACTCCGACCTCTCAGGCCGCACTCAGTTCATCAAACTGTGTCCTTCACTTTCCAACCCCTCCGGTCACCGCAGGTGTTCCCCAGGACTTGGTCCTGGGCCCCTTCTTTTTATCATCTACCTCCTCCCTATCGGCAATATCTTCCGTCACTCTAACATTCAATTTCAGCTGCAGGTGGAAGACCGGCCCTTTGGTCGAGAGCTCTAGCTCTCGAGGTGGTGGCACTTTTAAAAGAAATTATGAACCAGCCTTATTTCTCCTTACCAGCTTGACCTGGACTCTAAATTCTTTCATCATAATAATCTATAAAATCTTGAGTACAAAATTTGTTTTATTTCCCCAGAATTCCAAAAATGTTTCAGCTTTATGCTTTTAAGAAAGCCCTTAATTCAGTTGAGAAATGTGTGCTTGGAGTTTAATTTGATGTGTTCTTATCAATAGACATGTTGACCATGTGGATGAGGCTACAGGTCAGGTCTGTCAGTGGCTCAACGGGGTAATGCCGTGTACTGGTCATCCTTAACCTTTTTGTTTGAATCCCGATTAGAGCATTATGAACAAGCTGAACTATTATTATTAATATGATGATACAGTGTGACACAAGTGAAAATGGGCAACATCATCCCTTCTATTGACCTTGTGTGTGTGTGTGTGTGTGTGTGTGTGTGTGTGTGTGGGTGTGTTTTTGGGGTGTGGTTTCAGGTCATGGCCTGTGGCTGTTTCAGTACGGTGATAAGAGGCCCGTGTTTGACGTGCTCAGCCCCGAGGGAGCCAACGTATCGCCCGGCCTGTCGGCGGTTTATCTCTTCCTCACCATGATCATCGTCTTCCAGGTAGTGGTCGCGCCAAGGTTGTGAGAGAGAGAGCGAGCAAGAGAGAGCGAGCAAGAGAGAGCGAGCAAGAGAGAGCGAGCAAGAGAGAGCGAGCAAGAGAGAGCAAGAGAGAGAGAGCAAGAGCGAGCAAGAGCGAGCAAGAGAGAGAGAGCAAGAGAGAGCGAGCGAGCGAGAGCGAGAGAGAGCGAGCGAGAGAGAGCGAGAGAGAGCGAGAGAGAGAGAGAGCAGAGCGAGAGAGAGCGAGAGAGAGCGAGAGAGAGCGAGAGAGAGAGAGAGCGAGAGAGAGAGCGAGAGAGAGCGAGCGAGAGAGAGCGAGCGAGAGAGAGAGAGAGAGAGAGAGAGAGAGAGAGAGAGAGAGAGAGAGGGAGATTCACATTCAAGTCATCCCCTGTCTTCCACTACGTGAAATATGTTTTATTCGTGGGAAAAGCTATTTTTATTATTTTCTGAAAAAGCGTTACCCATCCTGGAAGTTGTTTTTGGGATGTTTGTATAACAAAAGGTCATTTCAAATGTCAGCCTGTCCTGATGTTGAAAAGTTTAAATCCATATCATCAATCAGATGATGACAAATTCCTGAAGATCCCCGTTCTGGTTGTGTGTTTTCTTATGAACGGTAGCTGTGGAGCGACTAGGACTAACTAAGACAGAATATTACTTCTTAAGGGCTGATTATGGTTCCACGTTCACACAACGCTATGACCAAGCAGTCACTTCGATGTATGAACCTTTATGGTTCTGCGTCGGGTTTACGTGTGGCTATGTATGTCCGTGGTAAAGAGAGAACAAATTGTCTGTCTTTGTCTGTGCATGCTATTACTTTACAATTGGTCTACTACTAGAAGATTCTAGCAGTTTGAAAGCAGAATATGACTCAAACAATGTGCAACAAAAACAGAAGTTATGCTGCTATTTGGTTGTCGTTGTCCATTCAGGTCCACCGAATAAAAAACGTCTCCACTTTTTTACCAATTACTAGCGGGTACAAAAAAGGATCCGGCTATGAAAGCAAAAGTTACATGTTTTGCCTTTTTTTTTTTTTTTTTTTACAAACAAAGCGTATTGCCGGAAATTATGTAGTTAGCAAATTATTAGCGATGCATATCGGGTTAGGACATTTTGCCCATTGATCCCCATCCCTTCTCGCTTATCAGTGGGTCTTCCCTCACCTAACGACCCGCTGTACCGGGGAACGGGAGCTCAGCTGTCCTCATCTGGGGTCACAGCTTCGCTGATCACAACAGAAGCTGCTTTTCACTATAGCTATTCTGTCTCTCTGAGGACAGAATGGAACCAGTAACACGGTTCATTATGGGGTGTGAGACTGTAGTCTGAGAACGTATACTTAAAGTGCGGTCTATTTTTATGTTCTGCTTTTGGGCTTGGGAACTAATAGGTAGCTAATCTCTCTCTTCATTTTCTCTCGCTCCCTCTCTGTCTCTCTTCCCTCTGTCTCTCTCTCTTCACTCTATCTTTCTTTCTGTCTCTGTCTCTGTCTACCTCTACACTCTGTCTCCTTCCTCCTTCCTCCTTTCCCCCTGTACCTCTCCCTCCACCCCTCTCCCCCTCCCCCAGGTTCTGATCCCCATCTCCCTGTTCGTGTCCATCGAGATTGTGAAGATCTGCCAGGTGTTCTTCATCCACCAGGACTCGGAGCTGTACGACGAGGAGACGGACACACACCTGCAGTGTCGTGCCCTCAACATCACCGAGGACCTGGGCCAGATGCAGTACATCTTCTCCGACAAGACCGGCACGCTCACGGAGAACAAAATGGTGTTCCGTCGCTGCACCGTGGCCGGCGTGGAGTACTCCCATGATGCAAATGGTGAGTGATGACGCCATGTGGGTTGACGCTAGGTGATGGACGGCTAGAGGGTAGGTGCGAGGGGGCTGGACGTCATTTGTCGCGTGCTTAATGCTAGGGGATAGATGCTAGGTGTTAACTGCTAGGTGCTGGATGCTAGGTGCTGGATGATAGGTGCTGGATGCTAGGTACTAGATGCTAGATTGTTGATGCTAGGATATGGATGCCAAAGGATGGATGTTTGAGGATAGATAAAAGGTGATGGATGCTAAATGCTTGGTGGTTCATGTAGTTGGTATATGCTAGGTAGTGGATGCTAAGGGTTTGATTCTACAACATATATTATAGGTGCTGGATGCTAGGGGCAGGATGCTAGGGGCTGGATGCTAGGTGCAGGATGCTAGGGGCTGGATGCTGGATGCTAGGTGCTGGATGCTAGGGGCTGGTTGCTAGGGGCTGGTTGCTAGGGGCTGGTTGCTAGGTGCTGGTTGCTAGGTGCTGGTGTCTAGGTGCTGGTGTCTAGGTGCTGGTGTCTAGGTGCTGGTGTCTAGGTGCTGGTGTCTAGGTGCTGGTGTCTAGGTGCTGGTGTCTAGGTGCTGGTTGCTAGGCGCTGGATGCTAGGGGCTGGATGCTAGAGGATAGTTGCTAGGTACTGGATGCTATTTGGTGGATGCTACGTGGTGGATGATGCTATGTGATGGATGCCTGAGGTGTATGTTGCTACATGCTAAGGGATATACCTAGGTTCTAGGTTTTTGATGCTAGATGCTAGGTCCTCTGTGCTAAATTCAAATGTTAAAACAGCATTTGTGATGTTTGTCTCTTCATGTTGTTATTGTTAAATGTTACCGTTTCACACATGGTATTGATGTAATAATAAAGAAAAACCTTGGTTGTAATTTCCTGTTTCCTGTTTTTACCCCCAGCACGGCGGCTAGCCATGTACCAGGAGCTGGAGTCTGAGGAGGAGGTGGAGTGCCCGTCGCGCGGCGGCACCCTGCCCAGGCGGGACAGCGTGGGCAGCCACCAGAGCGCCCGCGTGGTCCTGCGCTCCCAGAGCACCAAGTCCCACCGCCGCACGGGCAGCCGCGCCGAGGCCAAGAGGGCCAGCATCCTGTCCAAGCACACCGCCTTCAGCAGCCCTATGGTTAGCACTGCACGCTAACATACAGGCTCACTCGCTCTATGTGTTTTACATGGTTAGCGCAGTACGCTAAAATAGAGACTAACTTGCTCTATGTGCGCTACATGGTTAGCAATGCAACTTAAAAGACATACTCGCTCCCGGTGCGCTACATGGCTAGCGTGGCGTGGTAAAACACAGCCTTACTTGTCCCCTGTGTGACACATGGTTAGAAGCAGCCCAAAAATCCCTACTGTCATAATAAATCCTCCACTTTTCCAAAAAGAGGCGTGTTGGTATGTGTCCAAAGTACATGCCCATGTTAAAGGTGACATATTATACAACCAGGTGTGAGTGTGACAAGCAAGCCCTTACAAGCCGTTTTGAAAATCTGCCTCTTCTGACATCACAAGTGGACGTGTCCACCTAGATGTGCGCTAGATAGATGAGCAGCGTTTGCCACAGTCCACTGGGTAGGCTGGTAGACTGATCTATACAGCACACATCTAGGTGGACACGCGTTGATGTCAGAAGAGGCAGATTTTCAAAAAAGGCTTGTAACGGCTAATCACACTCACACCCGGTGGTATAATACAAAACTTTTAATATGCTTGCCTACTGCCCCGACAAACACACTTCTGTACCTTGACTCCAACCTCTTTCCGCCTCCTCTGCCCCCCCCCCAGGAGAAGGACATCACGCCGGACCCCCAGCTCCTGGACAAGGTGAACGAGGGCGGCAGCCAGCTGAACTTCATCCACTTCCACCGCCAGCCCATGTCCCAGCTGCCCTCCGACCTCGCCGACATCATCGACTTCTTCGTGGCGCTGACCATCTGCAACACGGTGGTGGTGTCGTCCCCGGACCAGCCCCGGCAGAAGGTATCGTGACCGTCCCTAAAGGAGATAACCGCCAGTACATGTTACCATAGTTGCAGGTAGCGCTGAACGATTTGGGGAAATGATAATAAAACCAATATTGCGATTTAATATGCGATTTTTCTTTTTAAAGTTCCTTATGTTCTGTATTATTCACTAAACAAGCAATAAATAATGATATAGTATGACCAACACAACATGACTGACTCAACTCGGTAACAGTAGCAAATCCCCCAAAATAATAAATAAAATAGAAATATTCCAAAAATAAAAAGTATATTTTTCTAACCACAGCCAATGCGATTTGCAAATCTTGTTCTACTTCAACGCAATGTCGGTTTGAATTTGATGAATCGTTCAGCCACAGTTACATGTAGTCATTGTAGCGGATGGTTTTAGCCAGAGAAATTGTAAGTGAGGCTGAGACTAATCAGAGCGTACAATTGAAATTGGATTAGCTACAAAAATGTTAGCGTGACTACAGGAGTCAGAAAGACATGGTTCATTCTTCTTCTGGGAAAACATTTCTCATGTTTAAAAGGATTTCTAAATGCCTTTTTAGAAGCCTTTCTACATTTCTAAACGGCCATAACAATGGCACTGCTCAATAGAGTGTGTTGTAAACTACAAGGTTATGCCATGATTGTTGTTTCCACACACATTCAAAATAATAATCCATAATCCAATGCATAGGGAACGTGGTATTTTAACTACTCTGGGGTTTCCTCCAAGGCCTTCGTAGATAGACTCTGACAATACGTCCTCTATTTACCCATAGTTAACTTTTTATTGCATTAGCGTGTGCCCCCTAACTATACACCACAACAACACTGAACTGAATGGCCCTCTGTGCTTATAATTAACCACGTGGTTCTAAGCGTTGTTTATCGTGTGTGTGTGTGTGTGTGTGTGTGTGTGTGTGTGTGTGTGTGTGTGTGTGTGTGGCTGGCCGCTCCCTCTCTCAATTCCCTGGCCTGCCGCCCCAGAGGCCCTGAACATTAAATAATATTATTCATAATGTGACGGATTATATATCCCTTCTATGTTTACATTTTTAGAGGTTATCGGCAAGCGGGTGCAGGCAGAAGAAGCTAAAACCTGTCAAGTTTACACCTGCTATCTTTTGATCAATGGTTCCGTTGGCGGTTCTCCGGTTTGTCTCTTCTCCTTGTTGTGCGTTGGGTCCTCTGAGCAGGGGTAGGGCTGGTGGCACGATGCCCTTGAGGTCCTCCAGCCTCTGAGCAGGGGTAGGGCTGGTGGCACGACGCCCCTGGGAGCCTGGGTCTCTGAGCAGAGGTGTAGCTGGTGGTACGACGCCCCTGAGTGCCGGTGTGACTCGAGGATGATTTATACACGAGAACCAGGCCGCCCTCTCCCAAGCTGTGGTTGCACCATGGGGAACCTGGAGGGAAATATAGCCAATACAAGCGTTTTATTATTCACCCATATAATTAATTTGTTCTTTAGTTACTGTTTAATTTGTTGCCATTTACTAACCGTTTACTCTTGAATCTATTGTGACTAGACAGTGAAATCAGATACATGTCATTAAGGCGTAGGTAGGTGTAATGAGGCAGTTTGCTCTAGAATGCCTACAGGTAGACTGCAGACAGGGTTGGGAGTTGAACCTGTGTGACAATTCCCATAGACCTAGAGGCAAAGCTATAGTGCAAAAGTATACAATGACTTGTTATAACTGGGATCCCTTGGCTCTTCCCCAAGCTTCTCATTGAAATACAAGTTACGTCATCTATTCTTTTCTGTCAAATTACACCACCCAATTGTACAATATTTTGAGTTGACGGTCAACTCAAAATAAATCCTGGGAACTAGGTACAATCATCAGGATATACTTGTTGCCTTTTACACATCCGTTTTCCAATAAACCACATAAAAGAGAAAAAAAATAAATGAAGGATAGTACAGTAGCTTATAGTGTACCTGGTATAGCTTGACTCCCAGCCAAGGACAGAGCCTAACCTGTATGCATTGTGGCGCTAAATGCCCTAACCCGTTCCTGTTCCTGACTTGTCTTAACACATTCACTGTAACTGTCACTTACTCAACAGTTGAATATTAACCGAGTTCCTTCCTGGTTCCTCTGGGTCCCTCCAGGTGCGGATGAGGTTCGAGCTCAAGTCCCCGGTGAAGACCATCGAGGACTTCATCAAGCGCTTCACCCCGAGCCGCCTCACCTCGGGCTCAAACAGCAGCT
>OOFH01092580.1:0-17512 GCA_900323355.1 Merlangius merlangus
CCTCGCCGCACTACACCTTGGTTTAGAGAAGGAATAGGGTGGCATATCTCACATGTTCGCGTTGGTCTCGTCTCAGCTGTCTTGGATCCTGCTAGACGCTTCTCACTGTGTCAGCATAGTTCTGTATCTTAACCGGAGAGGAATAGTGCAGGCCTCGCCTTCACACCATGTGGTGGTTGTTGTTGATGAGTGCATTATTGTGCGTGTCTCAGAGCAACTCGGACAGTAGTTTAGCCGTTTGGATCTTCAATGCTATTCTAGGTTGCTTGAGGCCTAGATCTATTACTCAGGACATAGGTCAACGTCATCTTAAAGGAGGTGTTGAAGCCCTGGATGGCAGTATATGTGCATATTGTGTTTGAGTCATATCCTAAAGATCATTGTTGGATGGGTGAGCATTGAGAGGTAATTGTTTTTCTGGTTCAACATTCAGTTGCACTGCCACTCTTTAATGTATATAAGATGTGTATATTTGTATCTCTAAAAAAAACCTTTAAGAGTAAAAAGCACTGAAGCCAGGCGTCCAGGGCTCAGCCTCCTTCATACTGCTTGGCCTGTATTATTTTTCTTGTCTGCAAGTTATATCACTATAAATCTTTGCTGTTTAACCTTTCTTAGCATTTATTATGACGGGATGATGCTAGGCATTTAATAAACTGTTCCATAAGATCACCTTATCAGACACATGAAGATTTGTTTTAACTGGTACGACCAATAACAGGAATACTTGAGATTTCTTGCAGTATATAGACATTTTTAGATTTCGATTTTTTTTCTGCAATGCTCTTTATCATGACATTTCATCAACGTATAATCTTCCCTTGTCCCTTGACTTCAATAAGTCATGTATAGAAAATGTCAAGTTGGCCTGTGTGAGTGTGCGTGTGTGCATGGCTATTGTTGTGTCAAACACAAAAGTTGTTTGTGTTTCCCTTTTTTTAGAGGTACACCCTACTCCACATACTTCTTTTCCTGGTTTACTCATTGTGTTTTGTTGGTTTGCCCTTCAAAAATTAAGCCATTAGTATTGGAGGATTTGGGCAGTGGGAGTGATCCGTGCGGTGTTTACTAATCTATTTTGTGACGATAATGCAAATAAAAAATAGTGTGAGAAAATATTAGAAAAAACAGAACACATGTACAATGTAAAATAGCTCCTTTGTACATGAAATGTCTCGCTCACTATAATTTTTATCATGTTTTCTATTTCTGTGCTATTTTTAATTAAAAGAATACTAATTTAGTCTTATTACACCGGAACATGTTTGAATTATCAATTTTAGAACATTTCTGTCCATGAATCCTGGTATTAAACTTTAAATGTATTTTTAATTACCTGAAAATGTACTAATTCATCATGGAGCATATATTCTGCACTCCATAAAGGTGTACTACTATTGTTAAAGCTATTTTCCATTACAGACTCGACAAACTAATGACTTGAATTACTTATTTTAAATAATTATTTCTAAAATGTGAAAGCATCCTAACTCAATATAATTAATTTTATGAACCCCAGGTAATCTTTCACCACTTTAAGATGCAAACATATGTGCATATTGCAGTATTCCAACGCCATTTGTAGATTTTCTGAGCACCTTTAACCTCTTGCTTTTACAAAGCTGCCATCTGCAGAACAATTTGACTTGCACTATAATGGGTGGTTTAATAGGTTGACACTAAGTTCAGCATGTATGCGAAGCAAACATTGATTCATGTTAGCTTTTCCTGAATTATGAGTGTCTAAGCATTTTTCAGGCCCAGATACCATCACCTCTCCAAACAAAAAAATTGCGCAAATATTCCTCAAGGCCACATTCTTGTGAAATACTTGCAATGGATAACTGAGAAGTGATTCATCTAAACATCTGCTCATATCATTTGCGTGCAAACTGTTTCTCCAACCGTTTCTTCTGCATTAAATTGTATTTAATGTTATTTCATTTTAAAACAGTAATAGGTAGTAATAGTAGTAGTTTGGTGACATAGATCCAGCTCTTCTGAGTTCTTTATGAGATTTATGTAGGTACCTGCTATGGCCTTTATTCCATTACTCGACAACACTGTTTGGAAAAAGTTTGAAAAATAGATCTCCTTAATGACCCATCATCTTGCAGTCGTCACTAAACCACTGGTGTCCCCGCTTGCAGGAATAAAAACTCCATTGTTGTCTCTCTGTGCCCACACGCGATCTGACAGCATTCATAGGCCTACCTCATGTAGGAGGATAAAAGCTACTCAGTTTTGTAGATGTTATCACAAGTCTTTATAGATGTTGGAATTACGTCAATTGTGTAAGAAAAAAATGCCAAATTCTTCATGAGGTGTCATTACCAGGCTATAGCACCCACGGACGCCCTCTATTGGTTAAACGCCGAAGGTGTAGATCAGAGGTAGGCGCAGGGATAAGACATTCCCTACCAATAGTCGAATACAATACCAAATCAAAAAAATAAATAAAGTGAGCCGCGCAAATGAACGAGTATTTGGTGACAGAGGCGGAAAAAAAGTCCTTTCTCTTCACCTGAACAAAATGCACCCAGGCTCGAAAGCCTGCTCCATCCTTTCTCCGATCGGGGAAACTGTGAAATCGGTGATGGTCGGACAGGAGGTCGGAGTTGCAACAACCCCCACAGATACAAAACCTCATCTCGCCGATTAAAAAAACAAACAAAAAACGAATATGGTGAATACAAGACCGCTCACCGCGGTAACTACTCAGCTCTAGGCTACGCATAAACCTGAGGCAGCAATAGCGACCGCGTCTACCAATTCCTACGTATGACGCGTTTGACGTATCACAAAAAAAAACGTTTTTTGAAGCCTTGCTCAAAATAGTCACTTTAAAACTGGTATTTTTGCCGATATAATATTTTTAACTGATAAAATCCTGCATTTCAATTTCAAAGGGCAATTTTCAGAGAATGTTATGTATAAATATTTTTAAAAAATTAACTTCCAATACGCACTTTAAACACAGTGTACACCAGAGCTTCAGTTAAGCCTTCAACACCACCATGTCCATCACAGTTATCTGAGGCCCTGGTTTGTGAGTAGCATAGTGGTTAAACGTATTCAATAAAGCAAGGCCAACGTGTGGTATTCAAAAACCAAACAAGTCCCTGCAGTGTTTTGAATAGTTCAGCTGTGTCTCGGTGGGCTTGGCAGGCAGAGCGGCGTGCAACATACGTCTCGCGGCTGCTCCCCTGGCTGCGCGAGGCTGCGCACAGCGTACCATTCTGAATGATACCCACGCGCCCTGTGCTCGCTCCCGCCACAAACTGGATGCATTGGTTATCGACGCGCGCGCGCTGCAAGTTGCCGTACGACCGTATGAGGGGATTGAACCGTTTGCTCGTTCCACGTTAAGTTTTCACCTCGTAAAGGGCGTCCTTAGAGCCTACGGGACTTTGGTGAATTTGTTTGTTTTAAGAGCCGAGAAAGCGCCACGTTAAACCTCCCGGGGTGAAAGTATTTCATTGAGGATGGTCAGTAAAGTGATTTAAATCCGCCGTTTATGAGCCGTGTTCTGTGGGAACGGTTTTGTTCGCGGCTCGATAATGACGAGGGGGCTGCCGTGGTCGTTGCCTACGGTTTAGCACCAGTTGTTTGAAACGCCTTTTCGGTGGAGAATGATCTCCGAAGTGTTTTTGCTCTGATGGATGAAGCCGTGCTGGTGGATCCGCTGTTGAAGACGCCGAGGGGAGATAACAGCAGCAGCACAACACTACAGAGCGACAGCGAAAGCTAAGCCCATCGACGCCGACGTTAACATCAGGTCACCCGCTCTGTTCTGAACCATACAGGTATTTCTCATACGTATTACTTGTTTACAGATATGCGAATTTGCGATTAATGGTTGGGCTTTTTTGGGGGTGCATCTGTTTACATCTGCAGCGTGTGTTATGGACATGGTCGGTACATGTGTTTCAGGGAACCAGATACAACACATGGAGGCAATGTAAAGCAGGCGTACTCAACCCGAGCCTGGCGTCTATTTGCATAAGCAATGTTGCCTGTGTGCTGTCCCTAAGTTTGTAGGGAGATGCGTCCACTCAAATGTCCCCAACGCGCTGTATTCCCATCGAATGTCTAGCCTTACCGGAGGGATTTCTGTGCATGTTTCCATGCACAAAAAATCCAATAGCAAGGTTTCCGAAACCTTTTAATCGTGTTGCTGATTCAATAAAGATAACGCTACATTGAATTATACGATTGATTAAGCCTACTTTAAGGTAAAACAAACTCGAAATTAGAGGTTGGCTTGGTGTGCAAGAGATGATGTATGTAATCATTCGCTGCACTAGTATGTTTTCCTTCTTGATTAATGATGTTTAAAACACCTATTTGAGTGAAGCCTACATTCATTCACACCTGGGCACCCTGGTAGCAGTCAACATGCCATCCCCAGGCACACTATCGTTTTAAAAGGACACGAATCGATTGGATATATAATGTTATTTGTTTTGGAGTCATGTTTATAATTTATTTACCGAAGGTGTGGAGTGCCTTAAAGCCCCCCCCCCATTTCGACAGTGTATTGCCTGCTCCCCACTGTCTTTTTACATTTAGAGAATGGAGGTTGAACAGTTTGGGGTTCCTAGCAGAATAGAGCACCCTTCTTTGTCTTGTACAAGTTCCACTTAAAAGTCAGCCACAGACTGAGAGTTGGACGACGGAGGTTTATTCTTACCAGGTCCTCCAACTGATGGATGGGGGTAGCTGTATTCATGAAAAAAAAAACAACGTGGTCAATGTTGATGAGGTCCTTGGCAAGGAACAGTGAGATTTGTGTCCTCCAGGTCTTTCTTCTGTGAAGGAATTGCGGCCGCAACATTTAAGGAACGGGCTCAAATGACTCATCAGTTTAATGGCCTGTTTTCTTATGTGGCTTAATTTGTACAGATCGAACGCCTTATGGGTCTATACTTATTTGTTGTGCTTTTCTTGTAATTCCTTTTTGTCTCATACTCATTCGACGTTTAATGCATTCGAAATGGGTTTGTTTTCAAGAAAACAATCTGTTTCCTTGGCATGTACTTATATGGTGGTCATTTTATCAAGAGAATAAATGAATAAGCATGAATTGTACTACCATAACCACAAGACTTCCCGTGCAACATCACCACATAACTTGTCGTTCTGGAGAGGATTAATCATTGCTCCTGCTTGCTCTGTAAAGGATGGCTGACATCAGGACATTCAGTAACAGGACTGTGCAACCTTGTCTCCGATGCCCTATTACTGACACAATCGCCAATCAATTCCCCCTGAAAACAAATGGCTGTGAAAAAGCGTATTAAGATATGTGGCATTCATAGTGATTTACTGTCCCCAGCCTAGCCACGCGTAACACAGCCGAGAATTTATTTGTTTTTCTTATCTGTGTATGAATGAAGCATAGCCTAGTGTTGCATGTATTTATGTTATGTCATGTTGTGTATACGCATCTTCTGTCAGGAAAAGATGCAATAAAATATTGTTGCTTACGGTAAGGTGGGGGTTGTTAAATCTTTACTCTGGTATAGTCTTAACCAGGAATCCTCACTGGTTTGGTCCTTTTTAATAGTTTAGAGATCAAAAACGATATGGCCTGTCCACCACCAAATCTTGATACACGAAGACAATTGAGAAAAGAAGGCATGATTTAGTGTTGATTCTGAAACTAGGCCTATGCTTTCGACAATTACAATCTATCTTCAGGGGTGCACTGCAGTCACACTTACAGAATAATTTCAAACTGACCACATATAAAACATTCACAGAGGTTTTTAGTAAGGCCTGCAATTAAAACTTTTGAAACTTTTATGGGCTGGGCTCAGGGGGGGCTACTTACTTTAATAGTCCATTGATCAAATACACACTGGAACACATTTGAAGCACCTATGCCAGCAAGGAAAACACTCCCAAACAAGCAGCCTGTACAGGGCTGTTCTCACAGACAGGGATGAGTGGGTTCCTTCCTCCTTAAGATTTGGAGAGCACAAGGACGCCCAATCTTTCACGGATGGTCTTCGAAAGGAGAAGTCTTCTTATCCACTATGGTGATAAACTCACTAACGATGGCTTGCCCTTGCATGTTGGTGTGTTTTTAAAATGACCATTTCACATAGGATTTTAGGATGCAGCATTGGGGGGGTTTGTCCATCGGGTTATGCATCATGGTTCCTTGAGTAAAGTAAATGCAATCGCTGTTATGCAGGCAATACATTTAGGTTGTCAGGCTGAAACGTTAATTTCATCTTTCACAGCTGCTGTGTCACTGCCAGTTGAGTAACTACTGGCTTCAGCAGACAGTGTTGCATTAAGATTAGAGGGATTCATAAAAAGTTTTGGATGTGGTTTTATTGTTGCCCATGGTTCATTTATCTCAAAAAATCAGGCTTCAGTAAGTTCATAACTTTTTATAATTGTGGGTTCACATCTTTTGCAACTACGAGGGATAGATGAGAGTTGAGGATGGTTACAGGTGTAATTCCTTAGGGCACTTACCACAGACAAATAAAAGTTAAAACTAATTCTTAAAGATATATTGTTATTTCCAATGTAATCCAATGTAATATGCTGTGTTACTGCTTCGTTTGCGGAGAAGCAACACACCCGATGCATTTATTTGTCAAAATGTCTGTTTGGGGATACGGAAATTCACTCAGCCATACATTTTGAATTGAATCGGCCCCTTTTTAAAATTGGTAGCAGGACTTATTGGACCCCACACCACTGTTATGCAACCACCCACTTTGTTTTGTTTACTCATTTGTGTCGCTGAAACCTCTCGGGCTTTCAAAGGTCTTGTTGTTTCAGAGGTTTTTCTATTTTTCTTTCTATCCTCAGCGGCTTCACACAAAGGCAGACATGACCCCTGAACTCGGCCTCAGAAATGAATGTATTGTGTTGAACCAAACAGTCATTGTGTGTTTCTTATGCACTAATCATTAATTGTACATATTGCATAGCATCGACGATCCCGTGTCCTAAAACACATGCAGCACCATGAACCAGAGAAGAGGACTCTTCTTCACTTGTCGTGTTTCTCAGTACATCCTCATTCAAGATGACTGCACAGTCACAGGCCTCAGTGATTGCCACAGAAATCCCAGCAGAGATTCCGATCCCCCCGTTTACAATTCTGGCATTGAGAATGGCGGCTTTGGTTAGAAAGCTGCCAGGATATTCCCACAATAGCAGGGCCGAGGATAATGAGGTGGTCCTGACGGGATGGAATTCCCATTCAAGGCCATCTTGGCAGCAAGTTTGTGCAACAACTCAAAAGATTCACTTTGGGGGGACTGGGAAGGCGACTCCTGTCTGCCGTAGCAGGGAATCTGTCCCTGTCCAATATGTTATGACAACACAGGCAAAGCTTACTGTCCCCATTGGAGGCTTGCTGAGGCACACATTTCTTCACTATATTTTTCCTATGTCGTATTTTTCCAAGTCGTTTATATTATTATGCAGGGGGCTGTATACAAGCAGAATAATATGTAATGCTGGTTTAAAAAAATGTTATTTCTAGAAAAAGATAATGCCTACATTAGAGTGGTGTTGCAGAAAGTGGTGATCTAATTTATTGGAGTTGCAAAGCAAATCATAAGACGACTGAGACTGGAAGAATGCATGTTAAAGTAAATCTCTGCCATAGGGTTTGTAAGTATAGAAGCCTTCGAATTTTCTACATGGAAATGTGAAGACCTTTTGAAATCATAACAACGAAGAACAGATTCAGGTAATCAGAATTTATGCATAACATAATTATACAGCAATTGATGGAAAGTATGGTCATTAATTGAGACGACTTGCACTCACTCAGAGTTTGAATATTCATTTATGAATATTTGAATCGGAAAACTAACGAGTCATTCTCCATTCTCGTACACTGACAGGCCAGCAGTCTGATCGATTGATTTCAGTCTCTATGGTTTAAGGACTGTCTGATATTTCAGTCTGAAAATATATCGCTGCGTATAAGTTTAATAAGTTATGAATATCTTGTTTGAAATAGCTGCAACTTCAACTTTGAATCTGAATTGTTGAACACTGAAATAAATATTTTTGTAATCGTAGTTTTTGTAATGACATGTATTCAGTTACTTTTTCAAAATGAATTTGCTTTAAAAAATTGAAACACATTGGCAGTGATTTGCTTCCGTTAATGACTCCTCTGAGCTCTTGGCTTTTTTGTTTGTCATGTCAGTTTACCTTTTTTGTCTTTAAGTTTGCTTTTATGTCAGAATATAAAAAACATTCATATGTGAGTGGCAATATTGTATCCATGAATGAAATAAAATCATTGCTCAACTCGTGGCTGTGTATTTTAAGTAGTTATTATTCTGCAACTGTATTGGGGTTGGAGAATGCTTCTGAGCCCCCAAAAGAAATATAATGCACAAAACAAATCCTCTAAAAAACACAATATTTATAGTATAAATGGTATTTGCAACCCCTGATGTTTGTTTCTGTAATTCTGCTTACAGAAACGAATTAAAATTGAAAATTTTTCTTGGGTGAGTTTGTTTTTTATTGAGCATTACAAAGCATAGACATTCATAAAGCATAGCCCTCTGCCGCATCGCACTCTCACTTGTTATAGCTCCTTGTGACAGTTAGGCTTCAGCGGATGCCTAGTCGAGTGCCTTCCATCGGCTGTGGATTTGGAAGCCAGTAATTAGGTCAATGGGGGTCGCCTTAGTGGGCCCTAGGGCTATATATTTTATTATTTTGATCAATCAATTTTACGGAAGTAAATACGAACTGTTGATATGGTTTGTTGATTGTGTTGACCTTACACTATTTTAAAACAATATTTCCTTTTAAATAATATTTATTTGGCCATGTGGGCACAAGGATATCAGTGCAATTGAGTGTTTTTGGTTAGTGTCCTTTGTAGTACTGTTGTACTCTCTCCCTTTCATACACTCCCCACTCTGAAGGGGCTCTGTTCTTTGCTAAAGCCACTCATCTTTGTAATATTTTCAAATGATGGTGGTGTGAAACTCTCGACAAACTACTGCTTTTCTTTCCCAAAAAGAGTCAAGATCTTTAAAATTCTTTAGATTTGTCTTGCACATTCTTACCTACAGAAATGATATGTCTCTTCGCACTGCATTGAGAGTTTTTAAGCGTATTGAATGGCTCTCATTAACTTGTTATTCTCATCTGAGAGAAAGGAGTTTGTTTCCATGGAAGGTGGAACTTGTAGAAAAGTTCAATGCTGGTGGCAATGGATTGACTGCATGTCTGCATATTTCATTATATTTCTATATATCCTTTGCACTGATGCTTTGAGGGTTAAGACCCGCATTTTTAATTATAGTTTTAAAGTTTTTTTAACATCTATTGTATTCGTTCAGTAAATCAAGGAAAGTTGGACATTATCAAGTTCTTCCATCCTCCTTCCTTTTACGTCATGCTTTTCTTATTAAATTTTTGTGTCGGGCCTCGATTTCCATAAATCAATACTGACATTGTTTTGATGGCTGAACCGATTTCACACATTTTTCTAGGGTTAGGCTATCTATTTCAGTGAGCTTCACCTTGTTTTGAAACCCTTCATTTGACCAAAGAACGTGTGTTTGTGAACAGTGAGGAACTAATTTAAATTGTCCTTAAATCAATCCAAATAATGATGGGGGCACATTTTCACCAATGTTGTTGCTAGGGTGGCTGCCTGTACTGCTAAATCCATCTCTGATATCAGACTTGTATTGTATAGATCAGAGGTGTTTCAAAATGTGAATATACTTACTTTGTGTTACCATCAATGGTAATTTGGAATCGATTTGTTTAATTTTGTTGAGTTGGAAATTGGTGAAGGAGAAGTATTATTATTCACCTAAATTGTTTTCCCTCTCAGTATGGTGACTGGTTGACGGGTTCTTGGAAGAATAGTCTGGTATCAGTGTTGTGAGTCAACAACGAGATCTAGTTCCATAGGGGAGATTGTAGATGGTTTCGGAATGCAGCGCAGGTTCTGATCAGCGGTAATGGAGAAAAACACAAAGTGTTACTTTTGCGTTTGCCTGACAGATGCTAGGATTCAGCGGTTTTAGCTTCCTGAACAATGAACAATCGTATACAATGAACAAAATGTTACATGTTTTCTTTCAACAAAACAAATTCCCCTTAAATGCATTTATTTGAGTAGTACATTATAGTAATAATTGCTATTCAAAACTGATGACTTTTACCTTGATTCATGTTTGCTGTTTTTCTCTAATGGTGCACATAGGATTCATCAACAGCAGAAAAAGGCGTTCATAAAACCAACACTAAAAGGGAATTGTATTTGTTTCTAGGAAAGAGGTTGAATCCAAACCTCTTTTTATTATTAAAATACATGTGGTGGAAGGCACTGTGTTCTACAAGGGGTATTATTCTATTTATATTCCATTCCATTTCTGTGCATAAATTCAAGCCCCTTTTAGACTACTAATAAGTTCTCTTCTCGATGTTGTGGACAGCAGAGGTGCCTGATGACAATGTAGGACCCCATACCCAGGTTTTCACACTGTGCCCACAATAGCTGTTAAAGTTATCCTCAAAGTACACATCCTCTCTCTGTCACCCTGCCCCGACCACACCCTGATCCACAGACTCAGAGGCTTTGTATTCTGTTAACAAAGGTGAATTAAATTAGCAAGGTCGTCTCTCGGACATCTGGTCTGTCGGGACTCTGGAACGGACACTGTAAAGTAGGCATCGAATGGCATGCGTGCATGATGTAGATTTACTACAGCAGCGCCTGTAGGGAGAACAAGCCCAAAGACAGTATTACATGGTCGATACTTTCCTGGTCTGGTATCTTGCAGTACTCTCTGGTTATTTCATTGGTTGAGAAATGAATCAAGGATGCTCAACAAAGTGGTCAAGCTCTTAATGTGAAGTTTAGTGCTAATAAGTGTAGTCAATTTCTAAAAAGAAAGAATAAAATATGAAAGAATTTGAATCCCCCCCTCAGCTGTCCGCCTCGCTATACGTTTTGCCACTGTTTGTCTACTTCTGTGCAGAGCACATGAAAAGCAACTGCCTTTGATTGAGCCAGCACAACCTATGTCACATTGCATGCTAGATGTGTTTGTTGTGGCCTATTTATGCTCTTTTTGGAGATCCAGATGAATATGCAGTAGCTAACGAAACAGGGACAGTGTGGAGCATCAAGCTGCTTAGGCAGACGGCAGCCAACCATCTGACGAGAAACAATAAAGAATTAAATACGCATAACATCCTGCATTCAGTGATCAGTCTGTGCATTCTGTTGGAAAGAGGAGGGAAATCACAAGGAGGTCATGTATATATATGATTTCATTATAAAAAATAAGTCAACGGGGATGTATTGACAGCTTATTTTAGTATTTATATGTGGAATATGCAGAGACAACGATCCAATATGTCAAAGTCAGGGATAGATCAAACAGTCCTTTCTTTTCTTGGGGCCCATGTCCAAATAGCCTTTATTTCCGCGCATGCGTACAACCAGACCAAGATAAACGCACACAGGGTATTTTTCCAGAATGTTTTGGCATTTTTGTGCAGCCGCTCACCTTGTACTTCAGGTTAAAAAAAACTTAATGGAAAAGGACTGCCTTCATCAATGTTGCTTTTTTGTCCTCCAATCCCAGATTACATCAACTGTCAAACAAACACCTGATAGGCGTATGCATCGTGACTTCACATCGCAGTGACCGCTTCCATTTTGGAAGTATAGGAGAATAAAAAAGGAAAAATAGTAGGTTGCTTCATATAAATTATAGAGAAGAAGTTATCGCTACGATTTTGGTCTAGGAGCTAAAGAGCTATCGTTAAGTTAGTTGTCCTAGAAATTGTAAACAAAGCACAGAGAAGCGGCTGTTTCTTTTTCAACAGCCGCTTCAACAGTACAAACTTCTCATACCTGAGCTCCCCAGCGCATGGACAAAGGACCTTTTAGATATGTTCCAACAGGTTGAAGAAGACGGAAGAAGATGGCACACAGGAATCCTATCAGGACAGCGTTTCTAGAACCTCCCCCGCCCCCGAAGGATTAACTACATCTCTGGATCCATTATAAATTACATATTGATTTGTATTTGTCAGAGTGGGCCTATAAGCTCCATGGGAACTGATGGAAGGGGGTTTTATGTCCGACTCTCCTCTTCTCTTAGTGTCAGATTGTTGGAAGGTCAGGTCACCATGCCTTTTCCTTGTGCTACATGGAGGACGTGTGGGGAATGCATTATTAAAGCCTAAACCTCGGTTCAAGTTTACGCTCCTCATCTTCTTGTCACTGTCATATCCCTCATATTTATTTTTAAGCTGCTAAGTGATTGCACTGCAGCTGCCAAGAAGCCATTGCAATTATAATAATAGTTTTCAGTCAATGCATCAAGTGCATATAGAACAATAAGTCTGACCGAACAATTAAAAACACTGATAGAAAAGAATATGCCAGTGGAGTGCCTCTAGTCTTCCAGTTTATCAAACCAACAGCAGTTAATTTGACATTTTAGCCAACTGTAATAGCTATGTGATTGCGCCCATATTTGGAAAACAATCCCTCAGTATATGAGCCTCTCTCTCTCTCTCTGGTTGTAATCTGCTGGATTGGTCAGTCTACCAGCCGACCAGTGGACTGTAGTAAACGTTGCTCATACATCTAGGTGGACACACACTCTTGTGATGTCAGAAGAGGCAGATTTTCAAAACACCTGGTTGTATAAAATGTCACCTTTTAATCAAAGAATTGCATATTGGTCTCCACATTCAATGAAACCATCGGGATTTTAATTATTGCATACTGGCTGGATATTGCATATTTATGTCTAGGAATGGGCTTGTTTTGATAATAAACTTTTTTAAGCATCCTTGACTATTAGCAACAGTATCCTTGATTCCCAGAAATCTGAGGCAAGGCAAGGCAACTTTATTTATGTAGCACTTTTCATACACAAGGCAGACTCAAAGTGCTTCACATATAAACATTGTCATACAATAAAATAAAATAATAGATAAGTAAAAGAAAACATATGCAAAGAAATGATTAAAATAGATCAGCATTTTAAAAAGTGCAATGTATTTAAGATCAGATCAACAGTCTCTGGTACCCACGTCGGGACTCCAACCCGACCTAAAGGAATTTGGTACCCACGTCGGGTCTCCAACCCGACCTAAAGGAACTTGTCCCTTCTCTGGGACTCCAACCCGGATTCTAGTCAATTTCTATTCTAGAACTCTAACCCAGATTCTAGGACTCTAACCCAGACAAACGTCAGGACTCTAACCACGAACCAAAGGCCTTATTCTGGGACTCCAACCCAGAAAGACGTCGGGACTCTAACCCAGAAAGAACTCAGGCCTTTCTCTGGGACTCCAACCCGACCTAAAGGAACTTGGTCCTTTCTCTGGGACTCCAACCCGACCGAAAGGAACTTGGTTCTTTCTCCGGGACTCCAACCCAGATTCTAGGATTCTAACCCAGACAGAACGTGGGTCTCAAACCCTTGTCCTTTCTCTCTGGTATCATACCATGTATCTTTCTGGTAAAAACAGAAAATAAAGGGAATGTTAAAAAGGCATTTTAGTAAGAAAATAGAAAATAAAGGCAAAGTGAAAAAAGCTTTTTAGAAAGTGCATTGTATTTAAGATTTAGCAGAAAGCTAAAGCAAACATAAAAGTCTTCAGTCTTTTTTTAAAGGTAGCAGCCATGGTCCACGGATCTTATGGGTGCAATAATGTACTGTACTAAATCATAAAATTACCATGATATTATAAGAGGAAACATGCTAAGTCTAAACACTTGGTTCTCCTAGAAGTATTTCTTGAAAGTAAGTTGGTCTGAAATAAATACCTCCCGCCCCGAAAATAATGAATTAAGAAATGCTTTTTTCTTTAATTATTGACAGTGACACAAGGAATTGGGTAACAGAATTGCCTCTTCCTTGCTGAAAGCTTTGCCTGCTTGCGGTAAGAGGTCTCTCTTCCATTAAAAAATCCAATGCAGCAAAACAGGAAACAAGGCGTTACTCTGCCCCTTCAGTTTTTGATTTCCGGCCCAATTCCATCTTCGTCAGAAGTTCTGCCATAACATAGAAGGACTGCTGGTTCGGAATTTATTGCTCTGTTAAATGGATGTAAAAGAGTGCTGCTTCCAAAGAAATGCACCCTCTTTTTGCAAAGAATCATTTTTGTGAATCCTGTTTCTTATTCATCTAAACATCTGCAGGTTGTAACAAACCTCGTTATTTCCAGTGGCCACCTGGCTTTCCCTGCAGTGAGGTCTTCTCTCTGGTGACTCGATCCAGGCCCTTAAAGTGATTTGACGTCACAAATGGGCCCTGATGGGCATGCGTTAACAGCCTGAACCATGGCTGACAACGGAGCCGACATAATCGACTGTGAGCTCCAATTACACAGCAGCACAATGCGTTTTTTTGGCACCATTGTTTTCAGATTCTTCCGGATAATTGCTGCCTGGTGATGCCTGAGTTGTAGAACGTATTCATATTTTTTTTATAGAATACATGGGGTGGGAAGATTAGGGTCCATCATAGGTCTCATTCGGAAGCCTTCGGAATGGCTTGCATTCATAATGATTTTCAGGACAGTTTACATTCACGATTAGGCTCCATCAAGCTCCCATTCAATCAGCCTCTCTTCAGGGCACCTGACTATGAGAATGCTTCTCCGTCAATGTGGGCTGCATGGCAATGTGCATGGCAGCATAACTGGGCTGGGTTTTAGGATTATGCTAAGCCCAAATGTCTCAAATTCTCAGCTTCACCTCTGGGGACTCCACCACATGGCAGTGGTTTAATTAATCCAAGGGAGACAGGACGAGGACCGAAGGTTAAGGACAAGCATCTCTTGAATGCTTATCCAAAAATCTAATCCACGTGTCTAATTCGGATGTGCAGTTGTACTAGCCTTTTATTCTTGCAAAACTAAATAATATTGTTATTTTGTTAGAGAATATAGAGATATATTGTGTCTCCTAAAACATAACGGTTGAAAAGAAATGCAAAGCATGCACACTGCTTTATAAAAAAAAAAATAGAAGGATTTAACAAAGGTCAGATAAACCTTTCGCGGTCGGACGCCATCTGTTTTGTTTACGTCACATGTCATGCCTAAATCACTTTTGCCTTAGTCCTTGGGCCCTTTTGTTAGGCTGCTTCTTCAACATCCAGACGTCACTTTGCCGTCACTGCCTGCGTTTTCTCTTCTTATCTATCTGGGCCATGGCCACCGTAACAAATAATTGAGAAGTGTACTAGTTTCATATTGAGTGATGAATCATCAAACTTGCTGAAAATGTCCCCTGAAGGAGCCATATGATATGAGATGTAACCATTGGAGGGTGATAAGAATGGAATTGATATAGAAAAAAGAAATTGAGAACAATAAAGCTGTATTACACAGTAAAACCTCTCAAAATCACATGCCGGTTGTCTTGGCAGCAACGACTTCATTTAGGGTTTAACTTAGCTTCAGTTGACTTGGTGCAGGTTTTAACACGGGTCACGCCACCACAAAGTATGCCATTTTCATTGATGACTAGTTTAGGATGAGGATCCATTTAAATTCAGAATTGCCATGCCAAACACCACTTTTGAAAGGTTAAACTATAAACATGTCTTCTGATTCGCCCCAGTAACAAATTGTATTTGATATTGACAAGGATACCTTCCTTTTTTCTTCCTTCCTTTAGGCAAGGAAGAAATGAATCTCCAAGCTTTGCGGTGTTTGTACTTGTAGGAGGTCCAGTTTATAACTTCTCATCAGCGTTGAGCCCCACTGTCCCCTGCCAAGGTCGGGCATTTTATAGGTTCTTCTGCTGCATCGGGGGATCCACCCCTCCTCCCTCTCTTGCACGATTGGCACATTACAAACTCGATTAATCTAATGACATTTGTTCAGATGAATCCTTTAGTCTATAAAATGTAATCGACTATAGTCTATAATGTCATAAATAATTTCATAAATAATAGGAATTGCCAATTTCAAGTTACAGTTGTCTATGTGATGTTACATCTGCTCGCTTTACCTGATAAGAAAAACAAAATATTTTTTTTTTTGCTACAAGGCTACAATTTCTGAAGCAATAAGCAACCAATGCTTTCTATTTGGACTCAGATTTGATTAACTTTCTGTCGTTGGCCTACTAACTATACTATTAATAACATTTTAAATATATCTGCACACACAACCAATAACAATTTCCAAATCGACCCTAGTTCGCCAGCGACGTAAAGTGTAATCACTGAAATTTGCTTAAAAAATCGACATTCCGACTCGGTTATTAATTGGTTGTAGGGATTTATTGCTGGTGGAAGGCAGATCGGCCCAACAATGACATGATTACAATGTCCTTCCAATATGTGCGGTTCTGGCACCGACTTCCAACCTTGTCTTTTTGCTTCCACAGGAATTTATCTTGCCAGCCATTCAAAGTGGCCTATGTCATTGCACACTGTGAGCTGGGGTCAGTGGGATGTCTCGCATAAGGATGGCAGACATTTTAACATGTTCCCTGGCTTGGTTGAAGACGTGTTATTGTAGTTGGCAAGCATACAACATGTACCTTCCATGTTGATTTACTCAGAGAGAATAAGTATTTGTATTCCCCAGCGCATGCTTGCAACATGACTCAGCAAGTGTGGTTATCTGTCCACATTTTGCCCCAGCTAAACGTAACTGCTTTTTGCTGCTTGAAACCTGGTGTGCAGTGCAAAGCCAGTTAGTTTGAGAGGAATGAAATGAACATGGTGGTGCACAATCATACTAAATCATGTTCGCTCTTGAATCTGTTTCTGGCATCCTAAAGCACTTTGTTGGCTCTGTAGAGAGCCTAACTGTTGGATGAAGATTATTTATGGGGAAAAATTAACATTCAAAAATGTTCTATGGAGGGGAATATGACACCAAAAAAAAGCTACCTGAAGCTGTGCTTTTAAAACGATGCATGGTCATTGGCTCGTTTTGCAAAGGCATGCGTGAGCACTGCGTGAGCACTGCGTGAGCACTGCGTGAGCACTGAGAGAGAGAGAGAGAGAGAGAGAGAGAGAGAGAGAGAGAGAGAGAGAGAGAGAGAGAGAGAGAGAGAGAGAGAGAGAGAGAGAGAGAGAGAGAGAGAGAGCGAGAGAGAGAGAGAGAGAGAGAGAGATAACGAGAAAAACAGAGAGACAACGGAAAAAACAGAGAGACAACATGAAAAACAGAGAGACAACGAGAAAAACAGAGACAACGAGAAAAACAGAGAGACAACGAGAAAAACAGAGAGACAACGAGAAAAACAGAGACAACGAGAAAAACAGAGAGACAACATGAAAAACAGAGAGACAACGAGAAAAACAGAGACAACGAGAAAAACAGAGAGACAACGAGAAAAACAGAGAGACAACGAGAAAAACAGAGCGCAAAAGAGAGAGACAGCGAAAGAGAGAAAGAGAGCGAGAGAGAGAGTGAGAGAGAGAGAGAGAGAGAGAGAGCGCATTAAGTATAGTAGCAAGGAAGAACAACCTTTATAGAAATCTCCATT
>OOFH01092587.1:0-15567 GCA_900323355.1 Merlangius merlangus
ACAACTATGTAAGTAGAAGAAACCACACACACACACACACGCACACGCACACACACACACACACACACACACACACACACACACACACACACACACACACACACACACACACACAGGGGATCTCTTACAACCCCTCTTTCAAGAGGGCTATAGAAATGCTGAAAATAATATAAATATACCATGATGCTGTCAAGACAAATTAAAACAGTTAGCTAGTTCTTGTATCGATCTCAACCTCCACCACTATGATTAACTAAAAACATGTGTTTCACTTTACAGGTGCTCTTCCATCAGTTTCAGGCTGATTCCGTCCCAGAAGATGTTCCTGATGCCAAAGTGATTGGTAGCAGCCCCACTGAGAGACTGTACAGCATCGCTGTGCTGGAAATGCGGTTCTACCAGCACCTCAGGGTCGTAGAGAAAGACAATATGGACTTCTGGGCCAACCCAGACCCCGGCCTTCAGAAAGCCTTCTCAACGGCAAGATTACGATTGTCATACCATTACCAGAAGATAGGGGAGCTTCTGAATGCAGTTGACCCCAACTTTAAATCTCCAACCACGCCGACGCCCCCGGACCTCAGCATCGAGGGCAGCTATGCCAGGAAACATTATGGCTGGGGGGTTTTATCAAACTTAACGGTCCTGTTAAACAATGTGGAGCAGGAGCTCAAAAGTGTTTGTGGGGAAGAGTTACAAAACGTATAATCTGTCAAACCTTTTTATGTCTTATATATATATATTTATTTAATGTTTTTGTATTGATTGATATTTATTTAATGTTTAATGGTGATTCCAAACCCTTTTTCCTCACAGCCTAAAGTAGCCATTGCCGATGTTAAACGTATGTTTATTTATTGTATTTATTTATAAACTCTGGTTTAGTGCCTGTTCTATTCGTGCCTGTTTGGAACATGCAACGACTTGTATACATATTTATATTTATTTATAGATGTATTTATTAACTGAACAGAAAGACGTTTAAACTATGATTTTTTCTAAGCCAAATATATTTGTATTTCAATATTTATTTAATATGACTGCATAAAATGGCATCTAATGGGATTACGTAAGAGCCACTGTATGCACACACTGTTTGTAAGCCTAGGTGCTGTTTATGTAAAGAGTAAAGATTTTATTTTTATTAAACTGTATTTTCATACTATGACTATTACTAAGTAGTGTTGATTCAAAAACATTGAATACATTTGATATGTACAATGTTTTTATCTCGCCCACAAAGACAGGAATAAACCTATTTATTTAAACAATATCTACCCTTGTCCTGGTTTCAGAGGAGCCAGTACAGCTACCTTGTTGGAGCTTGGCATGGAAAGCCTCTACAGCAGGGGTCACTAACCATTTTGAACCTGAGAGTTACTTCATGGGTACTGAGTCATACGAAGGGCACCCAGTTCTATACACTATTCTGAAATAACAAATTTGCTCAGTTTGCCTTTAGTTATATATTACTATTAATGATTAATGATACTCATCTATGTGAAGACATGTTAATTAATTAAGTCATGTTAATGATTTCTCACAATAATTATCAACAATGACTTAAAAAAGGTGGGAAAGAGTTGTTCAAGAATGAGTAGTGCTATTTTTAGAACAGGCCTGTGGGCGCCTCATGTGGTCTTTGCGGGCGCCATGGTGCCCGCGGGCACTGTGTTGGTGACCCCTGCTCTACAGCATAAGTTTAGGCCAAACGTTGGTGTACAGACATGAACCCGTTTCTTAGTTAGTTTATCTATTATCCAAACACATTTATTAACGATATCCATATGTTTTTCAGTACAACATATTCATGTTGCCATTCATGCTTAGGGTGGTGGCTGGTCCGTATTATTATTGTTGATTATCCATACCTCTTAAAAAGATATGGGGCCTGGTTGGGTCAGACCAAAAATTCAAACCAATGCCATGGACGGCCCACCGACACGGTCAAGGAAAGCTTGGCCAGAATTGTGAATATGACCTTTATTTCTCACATGTTTTTTTTATTATAGGCCTATCCATTTTATGTTGTATATTTGTTGTTGTTTTTTCTGGGTTTTTTTGGGGGGGGGGGTTGAATTAATTTCTTGTTTAGCATCAGAACATGGAAATACATGTTTTAAAATACTGAACAACTCCCTCAGCTTTGTGTCCCTAATATCCATGCCCTGTCTGGCTTAGAATGCCTGCAGCCTGCTGTGTTCATGGCACCCCACATGCCCTGGGTAAGTCCTGGGAGATGAGAATAACCCTTTAACCTTGAAGCCATGACCCGTCACAGGACAGTGGTCATGCTCTGTTTCGCGGTGTTGATTATCAAACACACCTTTGCGGTTAGGAAGTGGTGGTGGCTTCTTCCTCATTCTGATGGTTGTCGAAGTTCTAAGATCAAAAAGAAAAAAGTAAAGACGTCAATTTGGAGACAGTATGACGTCTTAAAAGGGAAATGGCTAACTTTTTGGTAAATCTTCCGGTTTCAGTTCAGTTTAGTCCTACGTCTGTTAACACATGGTGAATGGTACAATGAAGCGTGGAGAAAAACAGGTCAACTCAGCAGGAAGAGCACTAGCCCCCAAAACTGCTTAAGTCATGTAAAGATAAAATAAGAAATGACAGTGCAAGTATTCGTTGATGTTGCTATTGGCTGCGGCCTAAAACCTCAGCCAGTCAGTTGTCTTGAAGCAGTCCGGTAAGACCTCTCAGCCTATTGTTCCATTTATAAATTTCCGTGGAAACTGGTTTAACTTATTTCAGTTTCTGCCCATGGGGTTCATAGCATGTCTGAATGGGGCAGTAGCAGTCTCTGAATGGGGCAGTAGCAGTGTCTGAATGGGGCAGTAGCAGTCTCTGAATGGGGCAGTAGTACTGTCTGAATGTGGCAGTAGCAATCTCTGAATGGGGCAGTAGCAGTGTCTGAATGGGGCAGTAGCAGTCTCTGAATCGGCAGTCTCTGAATAGGGCAGTAGCAGTGTCTGAGCGGGGCAGTGTTTGAATGGGTCAGTAGTAGTGGCCAAATGGGGCGAGGGGTGAAGCAACAGTCCTGGGCCTTTTCTTCTCTAAACAGGAATTTAAATACATCTCCTTAAAGAACTCTTCCTTTTTATCGCTTTACAATGCTAAACATGTGAATGGACGCTGAAATCGCTCAAGAAAAATGATTACTTGAAGGTGACAAACTGTCCCAATGTGATGGCAATTAATCATCTTGCCAAAGAGGAAAATGAGAACAGGCTCTGGTGTGGTTCCTAATTACAACATAGAATTTGTTTCCTCTGCCATCAGCGTGATTAATTGTTTTACTCCAGACGCCCTTCCCAAGTGGGAGCTCCCTGTTGCCTGGGGTGCACCAGAAGCAGATAAGAATCATGGTAAAGGTGCCAGCAGTTTAGAATCCAATCACTGAAAATGAGTTGCAATCTTCTGGACAGATGGACACCCCACAGTAATATGGCAGTCATGGCTGTCAAAGTCCCATCTCAACAATGCAAGTCAACCACTGGACTCTACTTAAGATTCATGTGGCCCTCCTTGTTGTCAAATTAAGTTATTCGTTGTTGTTTAATTATAATCTTAAAAATGTACTGGACTCCATATCAGAGCCTCCAAGCTCTTGCTGGGAAAATGTCATTGCCTTGATTTGATTTATATATCACTGCCTACCCCAACAAAAACAGCAGGGCCTAGCATGAATAATATCTACCTATAAAGTGAGATCATCTCTGTATGAATGTCCTTTGCATATTTGTACAACTGTTCATCTGATCTATTTCACACTTGGCATGTGCTTTGCGATGAAGTGTAGTGTCTACTTATTTGGAAACAGTGTGCAGAAGTGGAAAACTGCAATAGTGATACAAAAGCACCCAAATGTGTCTAACTAAATAAATGTGAGTCGGGGACAAGATCTCCATAGGTATATGTAAATGTATTTTGTGCCTTACCTTCAATGCATCAAATCCCATAATTTGATAATCTGACAAATACCGCACACCCCTGTCCACAATTAATTGGCTGTATTGTGTGCTTTGATTGATAACCATTCAGTTAGTACAACTATCTGAATACTACATCTTGGAAACAATCAATAATAAAGATTCCAGAGAAAATAAAATGAAATTTATATTAAAGCTGAAACAAGTTATCCATCGAAATGTCATTTATTACTGTCAGATTATTACTGGCATCAACTAGAAAAACAAAACGTTTACTTTTGTCGAATTCAATATATTTCTTACAATTATGAATGGCTTTACTTTATTTTGTTTACAAAAGACAAAAAATGATCTGTGAAAACACAGCATAAATTACAAGAAAATAACATTCACATTAGCTGTTAAATAGTTATTCCATAAGCATGCGTTACCATACACACATAAGTGATGACACAATTTTGGATTAAAAATGTCCCAAAATAAAAAACATCTTAAAATGAGGCCTGCTTGAAAATGGAAACGGATGAGCTGCCTGCTTTGAAGACCTGTCAATCATCACAGATGAATTTATGTTGCCTTCTACGCACTTATGAAGTGTAAGTATAATTCAAGATTTTGAAATAGCTCAAATGCAAGGCTATTTTTTTAGGTGGATGGCTCTCTGGGTGGGTTGTAATCCAACACTGAAATGGATGGCGCTCCGTTTATTGATGTTGTTGCGATGTATTTTGGATGAGGAGTCCCACATGGGCATTATGTAGGTCCACCGATTCTCTTGGTCCTCAACAGACTCATATAGGAAGAAGTTCTGGAGGACTTTCTCCATAGCAGTACTTTGCCTGAGGGTTTCGGTAGGTGTTTTCATGTTGAACACTCTGCAACACAGAAGGACACATATACTGTTATCTTTGATCCAGTATCCGTTACTAAAAAGGACACCCAATTTAAATGGCTTCTATATTTGAAAGTCCTGAATGTAAAAGGTCTTTTCCCTTGTAGCAGCGGGCAGGTAAGGTCAAACATGCTTTGATGAACACTACACTGTGGAGTATGAAAAACTGAGGACAAACCATCTAAGTTTGCAGACTTTAACTTTATCCCAATACTCAGTCATTTCCAGGTTTTCCTCTTCTCTGAAATCCAAATGATATGCAACACAAATAAGGACTACAATACATTTTTTCACAAAGCAAGAATGGATGGATGCTGTGTTTTTCAAAGCCTGGGTTCAAATAGGACTCTAGTCTATTTTTAAATTAAAAACAAAATAGTTTTGCGTCCAACACGTCGTTGTACGTTGGGCTTCACACCGTGATACGTACTTGTGAGGAGGTCCGACACTTAGCCAAGCACAGCTCAAAGTGGTCCTCGACCGCAGTGAAGAGATTCTGAAAGCCCTCTGCGGCTCGGTTCAGGAAACGCTCGAGAAGTGGTTGCTAAAAACAAATGGATAAAAGTGGGAATATGAGCACCTCAGACCAGAATTCAATTCATTTTTAATTTCTGATGTTCTGCAACAAATCATGTTTCTCAACCTCTTATCCCAGTCATCAATAATCAACAATTTCCAGCGTGAACCTCAATAGATATGCAAAAGGAAAGCCACACCACAGTGTGATACTGCAGATCAAGTGAAAGCGGCTGCTTCAGCAGTTCTGGTATGGTCACCTTGTCGGGCTGCAGGCAGCAGGACACACAGTACTCGTAGATGTCGCAGCAGCCGTTGGCCAAGCAGCTCTTGCAGATGTACTGCCTGGAGCTCGGAGAGTTGACGTTACAGCAGCCGTTCACCAGCAGGTCCTTCCTCTCGCACACGTAGCCTTCAGCACAGGACACCAGACAGATAATCATGAGCCAATACAATCCGGACCGGTAACGCATCTACGGCGTGAGGGTCTTGGTGGGGTTTTCTTCTGCACATTTGTCCAGCAGTCGGTTATGCCATGGTTATTATTGCGAAAATTATTGAAAAGTCCACTAGTCCTTAATTCAGTGGCGTCTAGTGATGTTGTAGAAACAACATATATGCAAACCTAAACGAATCCATCATAGATTAACTGTGAAAAGTGGCAGAAGAAACAGTCTTGATGAGTATAGTTTTGAACTGTACATGATAATCGAAACATTTGTCTCACACAAACACACACACACATTTATAGCTGATGTGTTAGGGGGACCTTGCTACTTTTCAACCTCTGGATGGAGCCTGATCTTTGCACAGCGCTACTCAGTGGTGCCCTGCTGGTGTGAATGTGCTTACCAAGCTCGTCGGTCAGCAGGGCTTTGCCCTGGATGGAGTTCCTACATTGGGTCATCTGACGGCTGCTGTTACCCAAGTTGAAACGAATCTTCCAGGGGATGCGGTGGTCCAAGTCCCTCACCTCCAAGAGGGTGCGGTCCCGAACGGTTCTCTCTTCCTGCAAAATACAGAGAAAAATTAAAGATGTTGACCTTTTTATGCATTTATTTTGTTTATGCCCATTGGTGAGTTTGTACTCAATTCTAATCTATATAACATGCCTAAGTGCTGTACCTGTTTGAGGGTACTGGTGATGAAGTAAATGAGGGACAACCCGAACACCACTCCCAGGACCCAGCGTCTCCTTAGCAGCCGGCGGAGCACCATCATGACATGGCCCTGGCAAGAGGTGCCAGGAGCAGGGAAAACTGTACTACTTGGGGCCCTGAATATACGAGGATCTATAATGTGAACCCCAAATATTCCTGTATGACCAAGTTAGGCAAGTGGAAGTTGGATTCGCTCCACACGTAGGACGATACTTTCTACTCTCCAAGCGACGTCAGCTAACCCATGTTAAATTTGAGAAGCTAAACAACACAACTAGGATGTAATCTTAGTATCGTTACGATCCCTCATCAGACCCCCAAGAAGATGTCGGACGACAGCTGCTTTGTTAGCCAGCTAGCTGTGATTAGTAAGCACCACCTAGCTCCTCTTAGGGGGCTGAAGGCGACAAACACAAACTACAAACTAAATTATATTCTAAAGACGAGTCCGTGTTATTACAACTCCCAATAAAACGCAGGTTAAACTCACAAGGACGCGGTACACATCAGGCCGTTACGGTATATCGTTACTTTGGACGCGCCATCACAACAAACTAGACCAACGCGGAAATTGTCGTGTGTGAGGAGGACACCGATTGGATGAAGACATGTGGGAGGCGTGTCGTCACGTAAACGTTATCGTCCTACAGGAAAACGAGCCCGTCGTTTATTTCTCTATGAAGACGAAACACTTTTCTTATAATAAAATACATCAAGAAAGACCTAGGTAACGTATAAAACGTTTGAATTGAGCGTCAATGCATTCATTTTTGGCTAGCTAAAACACTCGTTTCCTGTTAATGTTTACGTTGCGGTGTATTTTGCACTAAATTGGACAAAGCATGAACGAGGATGTTGCCTTGCAGGCCTAACCCAGTGATTTTAACAACAGCTTCTCTATCTTCCTCAGCACTGGCTCATGGATTGATGAGCGGCATGTCATGCAGAGAAGACACAGCAGCAACACGGATGGCATGCCCGGTGAAAGGTGGGGACGGTCTTAGCAGGCTATATATGTGCAGGTGTTATCTCTCAATGTGATCCTATTTTCTAGACCTGAGTGCAGGTGCACCAGCAACATCAAGCATGCGTTGACACGTTCGCAAATTAAAATTAAATGAAGCCTTTCCTTATTTTAGGGCCACTTTTTTATAGGTTATACAGAATAATATGCGGGTATAGCATTATATGTACCAACATCAGCATCAGTCCTTTCCCAAGCAGATAAAATGCATTTATTTTGTATCTCCCTTCTAATCCTACACAGGAGCCGTAGCCAAACCCTGGGATCAGAGAGCAGCCTGGACGAGGGTTGTGTGTTCGACTGTCTGAAGCCCGACTCCCCCGTCTCCCCCCAGCAGCTCTTCTCCGGTCTGGTGGGCGTCCCCACCAGCTCCGTGTCCGCCGCTCCCTTCCAGGCCGCCAGCCTAGTGCTGGGCTCCCCCCCGGACGTCTTCATCCAGATGACCACCTCCTCACGGGAGGACGGCGGCACCCCACATCGCTCCGACGGCGGTGGCTCTTACATGGTTCCCCGCCCGCCGCAGCCCCACCACTTCCACCACCACTTCCACCACCAGCAGCCGCTGCAGCACAGGACCTCGTCCCTGCTGCAGCAGGCCGCGGCGTCGGCCGGCCCTGAGAGGCATGGCTCCGGCCGAGAGGAGGGCCAGGCGGAGGAGCAGTCCACTCCGGCGCCGGCCCTCTCTGAGCTGAAGTCCGTGGTGACCTGGCTGCAGAGGGGCTTCCCTTTCATCCTCATCCTGCTGGCTAAAGTCTGCTTCCAGCATAAGCTAGGTAGCTATAGGTAGCATAAGCTATAAAATATGTAGCACTCTAGTTTAAGGTAGGAAAATTCTAAACATATGAAAGGCTCCAATTTCCTATACATTTTGTAATGTTTTTTAGTTTCCTATACACTTACCACTTCCACGTTTCGCGCATCCCTATGAAAATAACAACAAAAGCATTTCAGCTGATACTGGACAGTTCTCAAGTTCCATTGTGAGGTCTCATGTCAATTTAAACCATTTCCTCTTGCCAGGTATTGCTGTATGCGTGGGGATGGTCAGCACATTTGCCTTTGCCAATTCCAGATTCAAGCACCAGGTGTCATTACGGGTAATGTGTTCATCTCTTGCTCATTACCTGGAAACACCAAAATTGGAAAGTTTACCAAGTTGACTAATTAAAAAAATCATATTGTTTGATAGAAAGCTTCATGTTGCAATCAACATCCTGCCCAATTATCCGTCCAGGAGGAGCGCTCTGTGTTGGTGGCTCTGTGGATCATTGTGTTCCTGACGGGGAACATCGTGTATCTCTATTATACATTTAGTGAAGAGGAGCTGTACAACAGGTAACTTAACAGTTGTGGAGGAATTTGTGTTTTTTTGCTATTTTGTGTTGGGGTTAGGGTTAGGCTTTTGTCATTCATTCAGTAATTCATTTATTTTGGTGTGTATTTATTTGTTTGTCTATGTTTTCATTTCCATTTTTCATGAAGGGATTGCGTCTGTTTTTGCCATTTCATGTCCTGTGAGTATCACTGTATCTATGTTTTATTATTTATTTGCGTGAATCTGAATTTTGTTTTATATATTTCATAATAGTAATTATAATTGAGCTCTTTTTAATATTATTATTCTCAACAACTAACAATAAGCCCCCATGTATGTTTTTGTCTCCAGCCTCATCTTCGCTAAGCCCAACATCGACAGCTTTGACTTCTTCCATCTGATCTGGGTGGTGGGCATCACAGACTTTGTCCTCAAGTACTGCACCATCAGCCTGAAATGCTTCATCCTCTTCCTTCCCAGGATCTTCCTGGCCTTCAAGTCCCGAGTAGGTGTTCTCCACCTCTACAATCCCGTCTGCATTCATTTCACATGAATTCCGCTGTTCCAGAAGACCTTGACAAACAAAAACCCAAAGTTTGCGTTAATCTTACTTAAGAAGAAAAGCATTTTGAGAGGTCTTACTTTAACAATCGGACATATTGTATTAGGCAATTCATTTACTGATTTAAAAATAAAAAATCGGCAATAATTTCATTGTTTAATCATAAAGTATTTGGATGAAATCTTCCACTGGTTAACAGACTTGCGGGCCTTCCAGAACCCACCCAGCACACACCGTGTTCACCTTCCCCCAGGAGGTTTGTGGTGGTAACGTCATTGATCCCTGGAGCTGGACTATTACCTCTTTCCTCAGCACACACACACGCACACACACATACACACATGTGCATGTAAGCCAACACTCACAAGCAGACGCACATTTGTGCTCGCGCAGGGAGAACTATATATTGACCATCCTTTTCCAGGTTGTTGAAGTCATGCATCAGCCTTTCCATTTCATTACCGCATCGGGCCAGGAACTCACTAGTGCTGCAGAGTGCAGACGCAGTGTGAAGAAGAGATAGCCAATAGCACGACAACATAATCACAGATGACAAGCACCAGCCTTTGGTGTTGTCATCTTGAACATTTTAAATAACGTTCCTCTAAAGTGCCGTGCCCATCCACACAGGCTGTCCGTGCAGCTCTGCAGACGTGCGTCTTCAATTGTTATAGCTGAGCATTCATTTTCATCATTGTGTGTACTCTAGATTTGTTGCTGAAATGTTCCTTTTCCACTCCACGGAAATTACGTATTAGTCGCCTGTGTAAAACCCCTAACCGCAGCACTTCCTCTGCAGAGAGGAAGCGCAATACGGCCACAGGACACGTACAGTGTGTGGGGGCGTGCGTGACCGTCCGCATGCAGGAGAGAAGGAAAGGATCAAACCAAAATGACAACACAAAGAACTGAATCCAGATAACCAGGATGCTCCACAATTAGGTCCGGCTATGAAGCCTCCCCAGCTTCTTGGCTGGTGTCCAGGGTGGAAATGTGACAGCTACTTTTGCGTGGGTGTGATGGGCACTGTGGGATACCAGCCACAATAACCAAGATGAATTGCCCTCAAGCAAGCGGTCTGCCTCCTTCCCACCAACCTGTCTGCTTTAGAGCTGCTTACCCACAGTCATTAATCTTTGTCAGCGCACATCCAGGAAGTAATTATCCATGCTGGGACGCCTGGGGGCCACGCGGGAGTTCCGTTTGTTTGGATTTGGGCATCGCTGGTTTTGTTGTTTGTTGTTCCGACGTCAACGCTCACCTAAAGTACCGTTCACCTGTGGAATGTTTTCAGAGGCTTAGTTGAAAAACTATATCTACTTAAGAGATGAGGGCTTTGGGCCTGGGGACGGGGATCGGATGTGTGGTAGTAATTTGGGGAGGAGGGCATCTGAGGCCCTGCCGGGCTAGGCTTAGCGTGGTGGCTGCGAGGTAGCAGGTGGATTGTGCTGCTGCCAGTTTCCTGTGTAATGTGGTGCCTAGCCCTGGGTCCTGCAGCGACAGCGTGCCGCTCTGTGCCTCTGCCAGGTTGGAAGGTGGGGGGGCTCACTGTTTTAGGCTGTTAACATCGCCGCACTGCACTTGACTAGAGAGGTAGCTATGCTCTGACACTCTTTCTGTGCTCTCGACTAGTCACAAAGTGAATAAAAGAAAGTGTTGGATATGTGTTGAGATAGTTTCCCCCTTAGGTGGTTTGAATGGGTGCAACAGCAATGTGTACATAAGCAGCTTATTATACAAGTTTATGTTTATTTGAATAATGCGTATTAGAGAACAACGAATATGATACATTTAATGACCATCTAATTAGTGCATTTTAGGCATCAACAACCATGCAATGTGTGTTAAAATAAAATATAAAGATAAAAAGATGCAGATAAAAGAAAAAAGGGAATGCTGCTAAGCAAGCTTGTAGGCCTAGTGATTCTGACATGTTTGTGTGTGTGTGTTTGTGTGTCTGTGTGTCCCTCTCTGTCTCTGTCTCGCTCTGTGTGTGTTTGTGTGTGTGTCTCCAAGGGGAAGTTCTATCTGTTGGTGGAGGAGCTGAGCCAGCTGGTCCGGGCCCTGCTGCCCATCCAGCTGTGGTACAAGTACATCATGGGAGAAGACCCCTCCTCTAGCTATATGCTAGGGGCCATGCTCATCATTATCTACAGCCTGTGCAAGGTAAACCAAACCATAGGTCCTGCACAAATGTTAACCGATCTGGTAACGTCTCCCCTGGCTTCACTTAACCAATCCTTTGTAAAAATGACTTCATTGTATAGATTCTGTCAAAGAGCTTAAAACATGTTGGAGAGCTTCAAACACAGATCACACAGAGCACTGTGGTCTGTGTGATTCAGGTATATTCACGTTGTTTGGACCAAGAACTCTGCAACGGTTGACGCAGATTCCAAAGGAAATATACTGTACATATCGGGCGGGACAAGATTTTGCGTTTTCTCTTTATTGTTAAAGCTAAACATCTATTATGTGAGACCGTCTGTGAGTGGATACACACTTATTACTTGCAATTATTGCAGATCATGTTATTTATTTCTGTTTGCTTTTATGTACTGTATTCGTACCCTCACAGATGTCACCACCCTTCTGTTTTCTTTGTACGTTTATATAATAATATTATAATGGTATTATTAATACTAAATAAGTATTATACAAATTATACTACTTTTCTCCATTGCCGGTTCCTCAATGGCTGACCTTTATACACAGTGATGATGTAATTGGTCCCTTTTTAATTTGAATCACAAGCCATTTTGAGTAACCAATAAAAAAAAATATATGGAAAAGCCATGCATTGCTTACCATTACTGTAATCCATTTTTTAAGGTGTGTTCTCCTAGCTATTCCAATGCTTGAAGAATTAGTCATTTCAATTGTATTGTCTTGATTGCAGTCCTTTGACATCTGTGGTCGACTGTCGTCCATTCGCAAGGCCTTGGTTATCCTCTGCAGTGCTCAGGTATGATTTATTGTGTGACAAACCAAAATACTATAAATTTAAAAGTATTCATATTTGGTCATCTTTTTACAAATCAAAATACTGCAGCCAAACTGGGAATTTGTTGGCCCAAATCTTGATAAGAAAAAGGTGTGATCTTGACCATCCATTTAGAAAAGGTGTGACTTCAAGAAAGTACCAAGACGCATGTTGTGAAGGCATAACTCATAGTTATATATATTTTTGTTATTTTATATCTTGTGTTTCTGCACCATCCCACTATCAACATTGTTTGTATCCCGTGAAAGCTTAATTGGCAAAAAAAAATCACAGATTTTGATCAAAATGTGTTTATCTGAGAATAATTACTTTTTGGTCTGTTTGGACTGGCATTTACTATTTGTTAAAGGCAATCATACTCATTTTATTATATTTGTTTATTTGGTCTGTATGTTTGTAACTGTCTCCATGATCAACCACCCTTGATTCTGCATAAAGCAATCTGTTTTTCTAGGGTGGATAGAACAATAGGTAAACATACTGTATATATATATATATATTTTTTTTCTTAACCACTGCTAGAGTTTTGGTGTGCGGGCCAGCAGCCAGCAGTGTGGTGAGGCTGGGGACGTCTGTTCCATCTGTCAGAATGAGTTCACAGACCCCCTGGTGCTTCAGTGCCAGGTGAACACTCTTTTAACGTTATACCTGATTTAAAAAAGTAAAAACAATAAAGCAAATAGCAACAATCCTATTAACTATAAAAATATATTTATATTCTTGAAACTTTGTATTTTCAATGTGGAATTGTGTGTTTCTCCTCACTTGGTAAATCCTAATGTGTTTTATCACTGCCCGTCTCCACAGCATGTTTTCTGTGAGGACTGCCTGTGTCTCTGGTTCGACCGGGAGAGGTCCTGCCCCCTGTGTCGCTCCTCCGTCATCGAGAGCCTGCGCTGCTGGAAGGACGGCACAACATCAGCCCACTTCCAGATCTACTAGGGTTAACTACTGCTGTAGCAAGTTTACCCTCCAGATGTACAAGGGTTAAACTCTGCTTTAGCATGTTTACCCTCGAGATCTACTGGGTTAACTACTGCTTAAGCATGTTTATCTTCTAGCTTGTTAAACACTGCTTCATCCTCCATATACTTTCTGTAATTTAGTGTTGTCAATTGCACCTCAGATCTGAAGACAACTTTGCAATGGGACTGTAAAATGAAGTCTGGACTCCCTCTGGTCACAAAAGATCCCACGGCGCTCTCTAACCCCGGGGTCCTGGCCTTATTCCCACCCAGGCTCTACCCACATGGCGACCTAATCATCCCTGATCTCTTATTGGATGATTGCGTTCCTCACCTCTCCACTGTGAGAGCCAGTATGTGGTGAGAATTCCTTTCACCAATGGGCTGCCGTGTAACAAACTAGTAGTGGAGGAGGTCGGATATCCCACACGAAGCGCGTTGTGTGCCTAAAAGCGCTATATAAATACAATTTAAGTCTTATTATTGTGGTTAACTCCTGCTGGTCATCCTGCATACACTATCTGTATCTGTACATAATCATGCAATTTACGATCCTCAGCACAAGTTGTGTTGCGGTGGGATCTAGACCCAACCTAAGGTATGTTTTAATTCTTGTTTGGAACAGTTTTGGTTATTTGTAATTAGTACAAATAATAGCAACAGTTTCTTCAACTAGTGCACTTCATGATGAAGCACACGTTGATCAAATGTATTTACAGACACAATAAAGGATGTATATTAAGCATGAGTGTTTTGATGAATATTTAATAGAAAAGCATTTACAGAAATAAATTATCCTTTAAAACCTCAAATTACCCTGTAAGGGTATAGAGTAATGAACATAACTTATTTTTCATTTTACTAAATTTTCTTATGAAATATTTATGAAAGAGTATAAACACAACGTCACACACATTTGGAGGAGAAGAAGAGCATAATGAGTTTTTCCTCATTAACAAAACGTACAGATTATGCTTCTAATAATTATCTGTTCTATAACACGTAAAACAATTAAGAAATTACAACAATCAAATGTCTTGCAACCAAATGAACACTCAATACTGTAAACAAAAACCTCAAGACACGTTCTGGCTGACTGCATATGTACATGAATTTTGTTTTATTTGCAGCGGCTCTACAATAAGTCGAGGGCAATGCAACACGACGACCTAATGCAGTCTGCTAAATGTGCATTAAGTGCTTTGAAAATAAATACAAATAATCGATAAATAAACGCTTCATATACGATTCCCGATCAGGCCAGCCCAGCGAAGGTGTTATCGCCAGTCCATTCCGTGCAAGGATGTATTATACGATTATAGGTATTAGGTCAGTTAGTAGATTGAAGTTTTCCCTTCCTTGCATCAGGGGAGGATGACATCATCGTGTTATGAAAGTCCTACAGAGCCAGTTTGCGAAGACGTCAGCGCAGCGTTGCTTGGCTTCAGTTGTCAACATCAGAGTTTATATCGCCCCATAGCAAACCTTTTTGATGAGCGAAATAATATGCATTCCTGTTTTCATAGAAAGAAAAAAAAAAGACTTGCCGGCCTTTCCGACCTGTTTGCATCTTTTATAATAAGTTCAAATTGTTCGTAGCTTGGTTCCCCTTGCATGTCCTGAAGGCACCATCTAATGACAAAGATATAAGAAAACATTGCAAAATAACCATTTTATGTAGGCCAAATGAGTCAGACACGTACATTCAATTATGCTTGACATCTGTCAAGACGTAGTTGTAACGTGTACATTCACCTGGATGTACCTGTTGCTGGTGTTGCTGTCAGTCGACATAGTGCCCTACAGGTGTCGCCTTCGGACGAGAAGAACAAGGACAGCAAGGTGGACTGTTGTATAAATAAAGCTCTTAAAATGCCTGCTTTGTCTCTTTAGTTGTTCTTCTTGTCTGCATCGCTTGTTGTCCCCTGCAGCCCGTTGTTTCTCCAACTGATCCCCGATGGTCCTTAAACGGGACGCGAGAAGTTGTGTGGCAGAGCATGCTTCTGTTGTGGGACCTTGGCTAAGTACTGAGTCGCCCAGGAGAGCCAAAGGCTGGTCCACAGGTAACCAACACATCTTGACTCAGAGTCGATCGAGTTCTCCAGATGTCCCCGCTTTACTCCTTTAAACGCTCCCTCGTTGTCTGGCTCAAATCTGAGTGTTTGTATTTTCCTCACATGCTCTCTTCTGTCTAGCT
>OOFH01092588.1:0-12794 GCA_900323355.1 Merlangius merlangus
TTAGTACGTTTCGGCCCACAGACGACTAAACAAACCATTCTGCGTGATAGGAACTTCCACACTTGGCCCTTTTAATGTTTCCCTATTAAAAAGTATTTACTTTGTGCGATTCTTTATTTATACCATCGGCTATCGCATATTGTTATTAACATTGAATTTACACAAAAAAAATCAATAAAATTGAATAACGATTTTTAAAGAGACCTCATCGCCTTCATTTGGTTCAGATAATTTAACCATTCAAGGAGGTCAATGTTAGCCTAACCCCTAGTAGTAGCCAGGCGCATATGGTGGGGGGTGCAGGTACTCCTCAGGCACCGCATCATCCGCCCGTCTTGGGGATCCGCTGGGGTTGGCCTCTGCTAACTGAGGGCTCTCCTGCGACTCTCTCTTCTTCTTTCGAAACAGCGCCATCATCTTCACCTGGCTGGGCACGGCCAAGAGCTTTGGGTTAGGGTTGGGGCTAGGCTCAGCACGTTTGTCCTGTGCGGCACCCTGCTCTGCGCTGGGGCTGGACGTGAAAGGAGGATAAGGAAGGGTTGGATAGAGCCGGACAATGTTATGGGTCTCTCTGTGACTGGGGACCTCTGCGGGGATGTCCGAGGCCGGGACTGCTGGTACATTGTTGTAAATATAAGCAAGGCCGGGTAATGCTGTTGGTTCCACAGCATTTACCTGAAATTGACGGCAGATGTTTTTATGAACAAAAAAGGAAACGTCAATGCACTTGAAAAGGAATCAAGAATCTGAAAAACATGTAGCCTAGAAGAGGCAAAAGGGCACTTCTTATGATGCCCTGTGCTCTTAAGAAGCATAAAATTGTAAAACATTTTCAATAAATCAAACCAAAGAAGGTTTACACAGAGAAACAATAGCATTGATTACCGGAGGCTGCAGCCGAAGTTCAAAATATGATCCCTGATCTGGTGGATGGCTATTAAACCCATTAGGGGGGAGGTCTGTGTGATACGGACGTGTCAATAAGGTCGGTATGGCCGGTAATGCGGTCCGATGAGGGAGGGCTGGGGGGATATCTTCATCTCGTTCACTGTCCTCTGAAATCTTTAACGGCAGCGGAAGAGATTGAAAAACAGAGGGAAGAATTAAAGAGAACCGAAGTCTTCATAGGGGCAATATGGCATTGAAATCAATAAGCTAAATATGATTGCATGCGTTTCGGGATTTCCTAACCTTTATACAAGGCACGGTCAATGCTTCGTTGAAAGGCATGATGGGAGTTCTGCTGTGAAAGTCCACCAGATCCTGCAGAGAGCGGTGGCGCGTGGACTCACCGGTGATGGCGTAATTTCCATCTTGCAATGCGTCAATCATAAAATGTCTGCAGCGATCTGTAGCTCTTTGTTTAGTTGGGGAAGACAAACCTCAGCACAAAAGCCAAAGGAGGAAGCTTTTTTCAGCTATTTATATACACTGTAATGTTGTTTTTTTGAGGGGTGTGTATCAATGTTTGGGATTGACATAGAACAGCCCTACATAAAAGTGATGAAGAATAGAAACAAGTGTATATCGGACCCTTATATTTCATGAGGTTATAAAGATTGGTAAGCAGAGGAACAAGTACTGAAAACGCTTACCGGTACGAGAGTGTGAAGCCATTCCTGCTCTCACCAACTCGGACAAGGAAGTAGCCAGGAGGTTTACACATTAGAAGTGCCTCTGCATCCCTGTGTTGATCACATTTAACAAGTCAAATAAGGTGTTATTCAACCACAGACTGCTCAACATGTCTGTTTGATACCAGGCTAAGATAGGTAGGGATGTGGTAATTTTTCTAATGGAGATGATACAAGAAACTTCCTTCAGTACAAACTGAAGTGGCATTAGTAAATTTTATTTTTCAACTAATTTGCTGCAAGTCTATTGTACTTATTCCAACAAATCATATATGTTAATGATGTAAATAAAGTTAATTAACAGGATGCTAAACCTTTAGGCATATATGTTGACAGTAGGCATAGGCCTAAATATTGTAGATCACATTTTTTATATTAAACATTACATACATTATGTATTAAATGAAATCTATTTGATGTTTTAATGTTGAGTTGAAGTAAGAATAAGTTAACACCATACACCGTCAGTAGGCCTGTCAATGGCACATTGTTTCGATTCCTCATCAATTATAAATTCCTCAAAACTTCGTTGGACCTGTTAGAAAACGTGATAGCGTTTACCAATTGTGGAACTCACTTCCTCGAGGTGACGCCGTGGAACCATTCCGGAACAGTGTCCCATTGGGCCTGGTTGAACCAAGGAATGGCAGCGTTGTTATCCCCGTAGAAGTGGTTAGAATCCATCGCACTAGTCCGGTGTAAAGGTAGGCAGACTCAAGTCCATTGGTAGGCCACTAAACGCAAACGTATACTTTCAACAACAAAGTAACAACAACAAATGGAGGCCTATGCCCCATGTGTCACATCAGCGCTATCATGGCTTAGGATAATCACCATCTCATCATAAATGGTGCTTAGCTAATCGCTAAACAAAGGAATATTTACCTGAATGCAGTGATGAGTGACGCGAATGAGGTGTCGCGGCACCCAGCCACCTGATCGAGTCGGTGGGTGGAACTGTTTACAGGTAGGTGTATTCATACAAACCCGCCAGCACATGACCTTCAAATAATATAAACGTCCCACAAAATAGCAGAAGGCGATTTCAAATGACAATGTATTCTAAGGATCACTAAAAAATAAAAAATGAATCATAGTTATGCAACATTTAAAGTGTTACCCGCCCTGATATGTAGGTCATTCTCGCATTTTTTACATACCGACACACAAAAAAAAACGTATTTAAAAGAATCTCTTTTTTAATAAATCATCAAAAGTACACATATCCACAGAGGTGAAGATCGATTCAATAAGATGTTTTATGAAAGTACAATCAATGAAAATCTTATTTACAATTGTTGAGGGGGAAAAAAAGCAAATTCTTCCCTATGGAATCGTATTTAAATTTGAATTTCATCCAAGAAATGCTATTGGTCAACATCAATGTGCCAGATTAATCATGTCATATCTATCTTTTAAAGCTCCAATACAAAAATATCCTCGACCTGTTCCAGAGGCATTTCCAAGAGTTCAAAGAGTTTCTTTCTTCTGGTAACAAGGTTACCATTACATTTTGGTATTGTGTAAAGTGCTGAAATACAGAGTTCAATATATTTGTAGGGTCCTAGGGATATCATGACTTGAGCTCCAAACAAACTCTTAAAGCAGAAAATAAAGCAGAACAAAAGCAAATAAAAGACAAAAATGGCTCTAAAACTAAGCCCCTCTGAAAATTTCTAAAATCATTGAAAATTTTTAATATAATATCAATAGTAATGTCAATTAATCAGAAAGACACAAGATGCATAATTCTGATGATTTGGTCAGTGTGGTATTGAGGTTATGAAAAGCAAAATGGGAATGTGTCGCAACAGATGGAAAGTCTTATCACTTTTCTATTAACTCTCAAACTCACTGAAAATCAATGTGCATGTATACGTACCAAAAAAAAAAATACAGATTAGGGATCTTATTTGGAGGAATGTTTTGAGGAGAAGAAAAAAAAAGGGGGTGGACCTAAGCCAAAAAACATAAATATTATATTCTAAATATGGATCCAAATCTATTTGCTCCTTTCAGATTTTATTCAGAACGAGACCCCTCGTTCTGGATAAAAGTTTGTGAGCCCCCTGCCACCACCCTGGGGAGGGTAAAACGCATACTTGCTGACAAAGTGAAAAGCACGGAAAGAAGAGTGAAAGATGGTGAGGACTCTGTGCATCCCATTTTGGAACAAACACGTCTTTAAGTGCTCAGAAGCCCTTCTCCAAAGACATGTTGTACAGAAGGAAAGATTGAAAAAGTGCATTAGGAAATCAAAGGGCACTTTGTTTACTTCATAAATACTGCTACAGTACAGCCCACCTTCCAAGGGCCGGAAAACAAGTTCCCCTCGTTAAAACTATGAACTGGAAGAAATATAAATGTATTCAACATACAAATCAAGTTAACCAGAAAGCCTCCACTGCAACATAGCCTATATGGCCCCCTGGTGTTACACTTGGGTATCGCATTTCATATCAGCGTCGCTAGTCCAACAGTTGAAGTGCATGGACAATCCTGAACCTCAAACTAATCGTGTCTCCTTTCCATTTCTGAATACCTAAAAAAACAGAGTCTGCTTAGAATTTCACCTAAATATTGACGATAGACAATGAATACATGTGCCTCTCATAACAGTGACAAAACTTCTAGTTCACTCTAAATGTGGAATGGTTCAGCTTTACAACTGAAAATGTATACATAGTGGCATTGAAAAATAAAATAAAATGTAATGTGCGATGAGAAAGACACACTGGCACACTGACTAATTTAGACTGTAAATGATGGCCGAAGACAAAAATAAAGATGTAGGTATCAGCTGCAGATATACAAACATTGGGGTCATTATAACCGACATTCAAACCTATGTATATAGTCTAATCAGTATGTACATTAAGTGAATGCACCCTTAGCTTGATCACATATGCCATACATACATATATATATTCACAGAAAAAAATAATATGAAGTTTAGAATCCTATCAAGGAAATACCTGTTAACCTGATACTGAGAATAAATGCCAAACAGGCATAAGAATGAATGGCTAGACGAAAAGCAGAAAGTGCATTATTTCAGTAACTACTTCTCGGGAGCTATAGAGACACTACGATCAGTGATACAAAGTCAGCATGTTGTCAGAATGATGTCAGTTTTCCAAATCATTAAAATCAAATCATTAAAAATTGATGGAAAGAAGCCTAACTGGCCTAGAATATCCATTGCCATTTATATTAAGAGAAATTACAAGGATATCTAGGAACATCGCAACCTGGTTTGTCAGTTTGTCAAGAAGTTTAGGTCCTTGATGGTATGGTTTTAAGAAACAAATGGCCAATCTGTATTTACTCCATATTTTCCTTTTCAGTAAGCCTTAACCAACACCACTTTCGAAGTCTAAGGCCATTGAACTGGGTCAGTTGTGCCTCTAGAAAGTGACACAGATTAGTGAAGAAATAGCATCTTAGCATAAGCAGCTTCAAGAGTCAGCATTACCCAAAAAGGAAAAGAAAAGGTGGGTAATGAATCCGATGAGCCTGAAAAATGGTTGAAATTCAGAGTCGTGTATGCCGGCAAGAGTTCGGCAACTACTGAAAATGCATATATGCGCAATTCCGTGTGTCAAATAACACTGTTAAATGGATAGCCTTTAAATGCCAGCGACGATTCAGTTTGTTAAAGAGTAACAAAAATGTATACATTTGATCAGTAAATATCTGTAAAAATAATGAGTAAAACTATCTTTTTGGAAATATCATTGGAAGGATTCCCTGAGTAATTGAACAATGAAACGTGAGTCTGCAGAGTTGGGGAGGGTGGGGGCTTTGGCCTCAGGACAGAGGGAGTTAAGAATCAAATCATTTGTCCAGGCAACCAATCAAGGACGAGTGTCGAGGGATGGCCACTGTGAGGAAAAAAACGCTTTGTTATGCATGTTTCTGTAAACGTGGTACTCGGATTTTATGAGGTACTCTTTTGAGGCTATAAGCAGAGCAAGAAACTAATGTTTTTCAATTGACGATGGAAGAGAAAGTGGGGGGGGGGATTTCTTTTGTCGTTGCAAGGATACCAGCGGCGGGAAAAACCAGAACTGGGAGAGAGAGGGGTGAGGTGAAGGATCTGTGCATGCTCTGTCCAGTCCTGTCGGGACACAGTTAAGGCGATGGTGGCTTTTTTTTTTTTTTTCGACAGCGGCACGTCTGTCCATCTGTCTCTCTCCTCACAGCAGTGTACAGCGGAAAAGGCTGGTCTTCTTGGGCTGCTCTGTGATCTTCACCCCTGGGTTGCTTCCTTGGGGGGTGTTACCCTCCTGGAACACAGGCGGGAGCACACAAACAAAATGGAAGAGATGCACATACTACGCAACTACAGACTTACAAAGCATACCATAACGTCATACCCGTTGTTTTATGACTACATGTATGGCCCTGATGCCCTCACATTAATTCAGTTACTTTATGTACTGTCGGGCACTTTGTTTACGGTTTAGTCACTTTATTTACTTTCAGTGCTCATTATTTTTGCATTTTGGAATTATTCATCTAGTGCATCAACTATCTCCATATGTACGGGACCTTGTATCAAGCCGGGATGTACCAAACAGTTTTTAAAATGCGCTTTTTCATGGGGCGACGACGCTAGGGAATAGAACAGTGGCGTGAAGCCTATTTGGGCGGCGCGGCGCGCTGCCGCGCGTCTAGTCGGCACCGGTGTGGGCTAGTACGGCCGGAATAATGCGGGCGTTCTTTTTGACGCGCCGCTTCGGCGCCGGTGTGTGGCCGGCATGATAACGGCCAATACATGAGAGAAAATGTGTGGAGTTCTAAAACATATTTGGATATATCATTACATAAATATATAGAAAGAAAATAAGTAACTTCTTCTATAAATAAATGTTTGGCATGCATCACATGAATAAGTTATTGTCTAGAAGTAACTACGGTATAGAAGTAATACTACAGTATTTTGTCCCATTACAGATACTCTGTGGCCCTCTTCACACAACCAAAGTAATATGATCAGGCTTGCACAGCCTCATCAATATTTTAGCCACAGCCAAAGACTTACCAGCTTTTTATCCATTTTAGCCTTGATGTCCCTGGCAAGAGTCAAAAAGGCCTGCAGGAAACACAAATAGTGAATACAATGAGGACTGGATAAGTGAATACAAATCTTTGTCAGCGTCATCATCATATTTAATCAAGTAATGTCACGATAACATTTTATATAGTCTGAATGGATGACTGATACCGGACGTAAAATTATCACATTCAATTAGATAAACCTCTGCTTGATTCATTTACAATGCGTTATCAGTTAATTGGCAGATTGATGTCTAAAGCAATTCACCACGGTAAAAATAGTTGACTCACGTTCTCCACGTTAATGTTGGCCTTTGCACTGGTCTCCATGAACTTGATACCGTACTCCAGTGCCAGCTAGCAACAAGAGACAAGAAATCAAAAGGCACCATTAGAACTCTAAACGCGTTGACGTTCCGTACGCAAACTCTGAGAGAGCTTCCATAAGTCCTGCACAGCTCAAGCGCCTCACCTTCTCTCCCCGTTCCTTGGACACCTGTCGCTTGTCGTTGACATCACACTTGTTCCCCAGGACCATCTTCTCCACGTCTGCCGAGGCATGCTGCACCAGGGGAGCAGACAGGGTGATTGGTAAAGGCACCATCAGCACAGATGTCATTCAGGATGTTAGACAGTACATTTATTTAGCAGACGCTTTTGTCCAAAGCGACTTACAGCAATTGCATTTAACAATGAAGACATAGACCACAAGAAGTGAAAGAATCAGTTAAGTGCAACAATATAGACAGAAAAGACAGACAGTTATAGAGATAAATAGACGAACGATTTTTCTTTTCTTTTGCTCTTTCGCCCACAAGTACCTCTTCGATGTTCCGTATCCAGTTCTTGATGTTGTCGAAGGACTTCTCATTGGTGATGTCAAATACTAACATGATGCCCTGGTGAAGTCACACAATACACCGCGCAGAAGGAACAAACAAAGTGAGACTTTACATCTTATATACAGAGTAAATGTTGAAACAAAGACAGATAGTATAGGCTCCATTATATGCAAACCGAATCATTAAACTCTGCTGAATCATATATGCGGAGCTCAGAGAGGCTACTCACCATGGCCCCCCTATAGTAGGCCGTTGTAATGGTTCGGAATCTCTCCTGTCCTGCCGTATCCCTAAAACGGGGATACATGGTTCATAACTTGTTTCATCAAGGTAATAATGGATCACATGGATCCCATATTTAGAACTACTTTTTCTGAATGCTAACTTAGTGTTTCCAAAATGTTATCCTTATTGATTACACATCACCACTTTCTTACCATATCTGTAGCTTGATCTTCTTCCCATCTAGTTCTATCGTTCTTATTTTGAAGTCAATGCCTGGGAATTGAAATCAGACACATCAGATTCAGTGAGGTGATCCACGCTCTCTTTCCAAAACAACTCAGCATCGATGGAGGCAATAGTTAAAGAAAGAAACTAGAGGCTAAACTATACTCACTAACTGCATACTGTGCAGTACTTTCACATACTGATGACAACTCTCAACTATTAGCTTTATTAAATGAGCAACATTAAACTCAATCTAGTTTAATGTAGCGCATATAAACGGTTTAGTTATTTCTATAATTCTTATTTCTCATTCTTCCATTATAATTATTCTGGGTGCAAGTCACCACCCCATCCAGACGATGGTGAAGACATTTATGAACTGCGTATTTAACAATTATTAAAGTCACAAACACATGCTTTGCATTCCATGTACAAAAGAAAAGTATGAAACTTAACGCCAGTGGACCTTACACTACGAGAAGCCGGTTAGGTTGCTTCCTGGCTAACCAGCTCATGATGAATGTTAACCAAAAAGTTAGCATGGAATTAGCATGAAGGGATGGGCTTCTGCGTTAGGGAACTTTTATGGCAAAGACAACACAAATAACGAATACTTGTCATACCTATCGTGGAGATAAACGTTGAGTTGAAGGCATCTTCTGAAAATCGGAATAGCACACATGTCTTTCCGACGCCTGAATCGCCGATTAAAAGTAGTTTGAACAAGTAATCGTAAGTCTTCGCCATGTTATTAGCTATTGCGGATATCCCGCCCGTCGACTCGTGTAATGCCAAGAGGGTTGCGGCTTGTCACTTAAAGGGGATTTCCGATTGGTTGAGCTAAATGTCATTCTCCTCTGTCGTCGTGGCTCCGGAAGTTACATACCTGACTTTAGGGTTGATTGTTTTATAAACCGCGGTGGGCCGAACAGGTGATATGATGTGCAGGGATCCTGCATAAAAGTGAACAGACGCAAAACAAGCGCACCCAACACCTCCGCTCCTCCGAAACCTTTATCAGAGATACACTTGCTTTTACGTTCAACTGACTCCGAAAAGCTTCTAAAATCACTGAGATGTCTGTAAGTGATTTATTTTTGTGATCCTTATTTTGATTTTGCTTAAACGTGATATACGTTGAATGTTATTAATTAAACATAAAGTAGCCTACAGGGCAGGCCTACACTTCTTTAACATGTTTATTTATTTTACTTGCTTTATTGCTTTTGTATACCATACACGATTACAATTATGTCAGAAGGATAACACGATATTTAAAGTAATACATTATGTATACAGTAGAAGGCAGTATTGGACAAGATGGATATTCAGTTACGACGATACGACAGATAGGCCTAATGAAACTTTTTTTTGGTCGGGCCTTGAATGTACATTTTCAACACTGTGGTTTAAACCTGGATGCAGCTTGCTAAGGACCTGATGCGCCCAAGTTGTCCAGACGAAAAGCGAAGGCACAAGAAAAAGCGGCTGGTACAAAGTCCCAACTCCTAGGCTACCACATGGATGTCAAATGCCCAGGTAATGATAAATATATAGCCCACATAATTTGAGTATGAGAACAGTTATGTACAATTATTATTATTCTCAAAATCAAAGTGTCTAATCACTTTCCCTTAACTACTTTAATATAACTTCAATTATATATATACAGTATATAGGCCTATAGGCTATATAATTAATTGCGATAGCTTAGAAGGCCAAGCACAGTAAAAGTATGCCTTTTGTTATTGTTCGGTGTATTATTAGGTGTCAAGGACGAAGTGGTAGCCTATAATAAAAAGATTGCATGTGCCGAAAAATAACTTGACATTTTGTGTAAAAAACATTTTTAATTAAATTGAAATGGGGAGGCAGGGGAGCAAATAAAGACATTCAAAAACAGATTTTGTCAAATGTGTTTTCATGGCGAAAAGAGTGAGATACATACACAATGTACTTCATAAACAAAAAATGTTAAGTTTCATTGGTTCCTATATAGGAATTCTTTGGTTTCAATAGTCACCTGTCAAAACTGTATGAGAAAATTGGGAGAATGAAATTTCAAATTGAAATACCTAACATTATTCTACTATATACAATAAATGTTGATGGTTTATAAAACTGGACTTCCAGTGGTTTTGGGCTCCCTCAAAGATGACCCCCAATCTCGAAGGCTGGGAAACATCTGCATCTGTTTGGGTTTGCTGAGTGATCAAACCGAACTGGCAGTGGTACTAATGGAGATGAACACACTGGTGCACATGGCCTTAACTACCAGACTAGATAGTACAGGCTCTTTCTGATTACCATAGATCACATAGGACCAGGTCTTTACAGAGTATGTTTGATTGGATCCATTTTAGACCAAGGAATCTAATAATATTTGCAGAGAAAGAAAATGTTGTTTTTGTTATTAAATGATTGATGCGTATTTTTTTTGTATAGGCCTGTTTGATTGTGAAACAGCGGGCGCTAATGACTGATTGCATAGTTTTGCTTTGACCATTGAAACCACAATTTGACGATGCTGACACAAAAATATTTTTAGAACAGGGAGCAACAAAGAGATAGAAATTGCAAACCGTCACCAGCAAAACAATCAAAGGAGAGATAACACAACAAAGTTTACTGGGCTGTCAAAAATGAGCATACGTTCAATCACCATTATGAGGGAAACAGTTGACTTTCATCCAAAAATACTCTAGATGGCACTAAAGAGCCATTCGTAAAGAGAGCTAAATGTCATCCACTATATAATATGGCATGGGCGATAAAAATAAATGTCTTGAGTGGCCAGGCATATATTCATTGTCCATTGTTCGTATAAAAGTGGTCAAAGAGTGTTGAAGAAAATGCCAAAAGAAGGAGGAACTCAATAAATGGAATGGTTTTGGAATGATTTTGTAATTTTAAAAGACATAAAGAAAGCTGTGCCTTAAAATAAGTAAGAATGAACAAAAAACAAAAAAAACATCAGGATACAAGTTTTAAGTTAACACCCTGTTTTCTCACTGGAGGAAAAATATATCCAGCTGAAAGTGTGGAATATGTTGAACATTGATGGAATGTAACATGACTCTATGTCATCCTCTTCGTCTCTTATGTGTTTATAAGCTGTTGAGCTCCAGTAGAGTCTGGTCCAAAACTTGATGCATACCCAGGTTATCTTCTTTGGCACTTGATAATTGCTCTATAGTTTGGAGAAAAAGGATGACAGTTAGAAGTCATAATATTAGTCCATTAAAATTAATCATAATATATCGTCAGAAATAGCGTCACATGAAATGAGCACACTTACAGCAACCGCGGGCATATTAATTTGTCATTAATTGCACATTTAAAACTTTTGCAAACATAAATTCAACGTTGGACAATTTACGAGAATGCACTCAAACGATGTCCCGGAGCGACGTTAATCTGTTCCACATGCAGCCTAAACCAGACTCACCCCACACTTTAGAAAGTCCAATAAAAAACTTCTAGGTTAGTCTGCATGCTTAAACTGCTGATGGATATTATATACCAGCAGCTGACTGTTAGCTAAACATTTACTTAACTGATTATATAATCACTTTTTCAAAAACGATTTAGTACCTCTATGTTTTATTATTTGCCTCTGCTGTTGTTATGTTATTTAAACCGATCGTGACGTATTGTTACGTAAGAGACTAGAAAAATACAATTACATTTGCATTGTACCAATGTTATGTCTGAAAAACACATTAGGAAACCAACGGTGAGGCATTGCAGAACCCAAGGTGCACACACTCTTTACCACGGCAACCCATGCTAACTCTTTGCAGGAATCTCACCGTGTAAAAGGCATATCGTTGATAACCGAGAGAAAGAGATTATGTAGAGTACATAATGATTTGCAAACAGCAGACCGTTGGTAATACGTTCACCAAAATAATTACAATCAATGCATGATGATAAAAGCTGCAGCGTATGACCAGAGACAAGAAAGATGAAAAGGAAAAATATTTTTAATAACTTTTTTTTGGTATATTCAATTGGAAGAAAGAAAATAAAATACATAGAAAGACTGGATTTCAGGATCACAACCAAAACCCAAAGTTGGGTGGAGAGAAGGTGCGGGAATTGGAAGAGATGAAGAATGGGATGAAGGGATGTATAGAGAGAGAGAGAGAGAGAGAGTGATTCGCTACAGAGAGGTCATGTCATTGAGGGCATGGTCCAGCTCCTCGCTGATGGCCTTATACTTCAGCTTCTGAGCATATAGTTCATCTGGAGGTCAGATGTCGGCAGAGAGCGCCACGCAGAGGTCAAATACACACACCAGAGAATCCCAAGAAGAAAGCAGGGATTTGGAGGAATGGCAGATGAACACAAAGAGCGCAGAGGAAAAAAGGAAGATGGGAGAAAGAAAAAGAAGGATGGATGGTCAGACGTACGAATGATAGATAGATTATGAGTACAGATCCAAGTCTGCCTTAGGAGATGCCAGCGAGCTACAAAACACTTTCACAGGCGCTTTCATTCACACACAGGGGTGTTCCCACCTGTGCTTCCTCGTTAAAACAGCCTCCCTCCAACCCCATTAACTCTGTGGTATGTGCTTCGCACAGCTAAACAATGCTAACCTTGAAAGCTCTGCATAGCGTCTAGCTAGCGTATAATAGCTGCGCTCTTCAAACAAGGGTCTTTGCATGTTGAGTGGAAAAAAGGCCGCATCGCATAGTTGTGCACACCGGAGACCCAGACCGACATTTTATTAGTGTGCTTCGGTATGCATTTGGCAGCTCACTCTTTTCTGTTCACTGAAAATCTTCTAGAGACTTTGGTG